>JARKHS020025732.1:220000-479263 GCA_030143305.2 Amblyomma americanum | reverse complement strand
CGCTGAGAGATTTACATAGACGTGCTGAGACGCGTTAGGCAGCAGGAAGTTCGATGCAGGAAGAATTCCAAACAGCTAGCCCCTATAGCATGCCGAAGGCTTGCAGAGTGGAAGATGGTACAGTTTTGCTGCGTGACGGCGCCACTACAGTGGTTAGTTATGTGGGAATATGATAAAATATAAATAACCGAACAGCTCTCGCAGAATCTCGCGATCAATGTAGCAACCAACTTTTCAATTTTGTGTTCGCTCGAGAGAGCTGGATACCATATGTCTCAAAACTATGAACTTAGCAACGCGTCCTTAGTTGTACTCGTGTAGGGAGATTTTCTCACCCAAATAATGACACTTGCAACAAAAAGATGCATGTCTGCCCCCACTCCGCAGAACGCAGAAGCGAGTTCTAACCTTAAAGCTTGCTCCTGAAGCGGGTTTGCAAAAGCCAGCAAATCTGGCACTTAAGGTTCACACACACACATATATATATATATATATATATATATATATATATATATACAGTGAAAAGGTCACAACTGGTTTGATTATCTAGGTTTATTCACCAACGGTTTCAGACGGTATATAAGCGTATATAGCGTCAAAATCCCGTACGAACCAATTTCAGCGTACTGCCTTCCCGCTTGCGGTAATCTCTTGTGCCTAGACCATTGTCTGGGTTTCACTTCTCTGCGCCAGCAAACGCTACCACGGGATGTAGCGATAAGCTCCAGCATCCAGTTAGTCGTCCAATGCGAAGCTTCCACGTCGATGACACGGCCGCCCACCTCCAAGCTCTCTGCTTGATTGCTTTGAGAGTTTACCTCCGCAAGAGTGCGATGAACCCGGGTTGGAACAATGGAACAAAGCATTGCTTTCAAAGCTATATCCATGTTGGAGAGGAAACTTATTTGGGCAACGTTTCTCTGGTAACACTGGCCAAGAGACTGTTGTTTGCTACGACCCAGTGTTGAATGTCGCGAGAAAATGGGACACACTAATCGAATCTACGTGCGGACATGCACATGAAGTAAATAGAATATCTAATGATGTGATGAGGAAAGGTTAGACTGCGTCTGAATTAAGCGAACCCCGCCTCATTTGTAGCCTATTGTTAGAACACCAGTTCTAGTTCTGAGTAAGATATTAATAGAGCATAATCCTATCACAAGCCTACAGCATTTCATTTTCTCAGTGCTTTTAACCTGGCATAAATTAAGGGAATAATTTGATACCGCGCGTTTCCCTTAGAATTAAAATAAATTCCTCTTTACTTTAGCTGCTCAACGAATTATATTGTACTACAAATTCGGGATGGAGATATGGCGCCCAGTTAATGAAGTCATTTGGCTTCACCATACAAAGCTTTAAATTGAACTCGTAATTTTATTCGTCTTTCCAGACAATCCAGGTCTATCAGAATGTTTATGTTCACATTCGCGGTTAATAGGCCACTCATAACCCGACAGTGCGTTCCCATTAAACTCTGTAGCCACCACTGCTCCACATTTCGTGCGCCAACTGCCAACCGTGACTAGCATTTTGCAAAAGGAACAAATACACCGTAACTGTTAAATGAACTTGGCGGTGGTGTATTTTCGGTGACTATGAGCATGAAGATAAATGCGAATTAGTCCAAGGCTCGAAAATAACGCTTGAGTGGTGGGTAGTGTGCTAGCGCCAGTTAAAAAGGAAAATGATATTTTTGCGGATTTTCTAAAACAAAAAATAACGAGAAATTACCATAAATAAATGTTAAAAAATGACGCGAAACTGCGAGAGAAGATGTAGCGTGGTGTGCTCAGTGCCACATGGTGCTTAAAACCAGCGCCGACCGAAAGGCCAATAGAGGAAAGCATAGGGTACTTAAGCAGCGCCGAAGTGACTGAATGTTGCCTGTCTTGGCAGCTGGTGAGAAAGTTTAATGATGATAACAGAAAAAATCAGCAGAAAAGAACACGCTCACAGGAAGAAGTAGCAGACTGGACGACGCTGAAAACGCAACTGAATTTTAATCGGTAAAAATTTTACTCGAGCATGTGCCTGCTTCTTTTGTGGCATTTTGCACCGAGTAAAATTCAGTTGTGTTGCCAGCGCCGTACCATATACTCCTTTTCGAGAAAACGTCCTTTTCTGCTACATTTTTCTGTAAACAGGCACGAACTAGCCCAACAAGTCGCGCCTCTTCAATAAGGTTGAGGATGAGTTATAGTGAAAAGTAATAAGCGTAAAAACAATGAATGCTTCTTCTCAGTACTTGCATGCAGGGTTGATCACACTTTGTCTTAACTTGTACAACTGAACTATTGACAGTTTGAGATAAAGAGATCTCCTTGCGTTTGTGCAGTAGTGATGTACAGAAATAAGCCCATATTTTGCAAATTGTTCCCGTTTGCTTTAACGCACAGGCATGGGATGTCCGAATTTTGGGGGCTAACTCAAATAAAATTTTGCAAACAAGTTAGCTCGTTTTTGCACTAAAAGCGGATATATCGTTAGCATCAGTCTGATCGCTCTTATTGCATGTAAGGGCACCTGCTACCCTTCAATAATGAAAAAGATTTTCCGTTTGCATTTACATTCTCTTCTATCCTGCGACCCGCGTCGACAATACTCCCGTTGTGCATGGATAATTACCCACTGCCTGTAATCTCGACTTATAGCCACATCAACCCTGGCTTTGCTAAGAAGCGCGAAAGGGATCTATTGTAACTCAAGGAAGAGAAAATGAGCTCCCGTACTACCCTTCTTTAAACGCATTCATTGTCAACGTACTCCGGCATACTTGAGAAGCGCGAAAGGGGCTTATTCAAACTCAAGGAAGAGAAAATAAGCTTGCTAAGATTCTTTAACCCTGGCCATTCCTCGATGCAGTTCGCTTGTTCAGAATGCGGGCCTCAAAGCAGAAACCCGACGCTTAGCAGAAATCTCGTCGAGGCGTATGGCATCGGCGCACGCGAGGTCATTTCAGCGGATTGTGTACTCCTTTGGATAGCGCCTGGTCCCGTCGCTTGTGTGTCTTTTCTTGGCCCGTTGGTCGCGCCGTCTTCCTATTACTATCACCACGAATCAACCAGCCCAAACAAGAGAGGGCGAGAAAGATGAGCGGAAAGACAGGGTGGTTAACTAAGCCAAAGCAAGAGCTTTATTTGTCCTCTTGGGCTGACCGGCATTGCAATCAGGAGGATGTTGTGATGTAATACCACCCTTTAATAGCACTCGAAAGAATGCACCCAAAGAGATGACTTGGGATTGAACAGGCTCCGTCGTGGGCAGGACCATGATCGAGCACTATAGGATGCACAACGTGTTCTTACGCAGCTTTTCTCGCTAGTAGTCAGAGGTATGATCCAATACTCTGCAGTCTCATAGAATCTAGCGTGTGCAGACGTAACGCTTTCCGAGTAATAAAAAGCAACGCCACTCTTGTGTGGATATTTGCGTTTTCTGTTTGCCTGACTAGCTTTCATTAGAGAAGGTGGGAACCGCGTAGCTAAGTATACAGGGCCTCTGAGTGGCACCGGAAACAAATATGCACTGAATGAAAACAAGAAAGACCAAATGTAAGGGCGTGCCGAGTCAGGCATCCGAATGTGTTCTGCCTCGGTAACTGAGTTGGCCTTGACTACGCTGCTTGCGGAGCCCTGTACGGAGCTCATGGAAAAATGCCTCCAGGTTTTGGGTCCCGTGATTAATGGACAAGAAATGTACAAAAATGGACTGGACTTGCACTGGCGTGCCTTCACGCGCCGTTTGTCGGCCGCACGGCATCTGAAATATGGGCAGTGGAGGTGCAGAGAGAGTAAAAAGATAAAAAAGACATTTGTTTTTGCCGAGAGACTCGGCGTTGTTTTCCGACTTTGTGGAACAGTCAGGGCCATGGTATCCTTATCGTCAACAAACGGGTGCTTATGATTTAATGTTTGTTTCGTTAACGACCACCTCAGCTCACGGCGCTCAGAAAAACAGACCTAAGTGTGTTCTGCGTCAACCGGAAACCGCCAGCCTTGCTAAAACATTTGCCGCTGGAGGAACGGAAAAGAACACCAATTTTTGGCGACGGTTCAGACGCCGACTGCTGCTATATACGCACCGAGAACCACATTCAGGAAATGACAGCGATGTCCGAAGCAGGCGATGTTCCCAGTTAAAGAAAAATAAAGGGTTATTCGCAAGCGTAAAGCTACATTGTTGCTGTTTAGGTAGAAAGGAAGAATGATGGGTGGCCTGATGCCAGTTATGCGTTGTCGCAAAACGAATGGTTTCTGAAACAGTGGCCAGTAATTTCCCGTGAAATAAAATGAGGTTTACTGTTCTTTCGCCAAAATATACGAAGGGTTTATAAAAAGCTTATTATTATGCTAAAGGTCTGCAGTTACTCTGTACAGTGTGGTCGGCAACAAAGGGTAGAAGTGAATACAGGTAATAAAAAAAACACGTTTTTCTTTGCAACATACAAGCAGAACATTCAGGGAATCATTACTACAACATTTAGCTCTTCATAACATACCGATCGAAATAAAATACGAGTAACAATTTAAAATGTGAGGCATGTAATTTTTGCCTGGTATTCTTTTTTCCGAGAGAGGGCAAATATTAAGCGTATTATATTCCTTGTGACGCACCTGCAAAAACACGTTCTAGGTAATTCCTTTATTCGTCACTGTTGTTTCAGGAGCCGCCATGAGTTGTCGTTCTTCCTCGTGTCTAAGAGTCTAGGAATGCACCCTTTTTTCCATTTTTATCAGGACCATAAATAAAGGTTCGATTTTTTCAACTTTGCTTCTGGCGGGTATAATTTGGGTTTTATACATTTCTAGGACGGGTGTAGCGCTAGCTTCGAAATACACGTCTATAGTGTGCGCGACATGTTGAACAGCAAGCAGGAAAGATTATTTTTGTAAAATGAGTGGTTTGGTTTATACGGTTTAACGTCACAAAGCGACTGAGGTTATGAGGGACGCCGTAGTGGAGGGCTCCGGAAATTCCGAACACCTGGGGTTCTTTAAAGTGCACGGACATCGCACAGTACACGGGAATCTAGAATTTCGCCTCCATCGAATTTCGACCGCCGCGGCAGGGATCGAACCCCCATCTTTGGCGTAAGCAGCCGAGCGCCGTCACCACTGAGCCACCGCGGCGGCTGTACGATAAGTGTATTCCGAAAATGTATACACAATACCTTGCGCGGCAGATATGAATGGTAGCATCTGGACTGTGGCCCTTTTGATATATATGCGTAGCCGGGTTTAAAATGTTCAGATCTTAATAGAGCGTGTTTCTAAAGTATATAATTGATTATTACCACTGAAATTAAAGGAACATTGAGTACCGATTGAAGATGGCCTGTATGGACGGACACACAGTGTTAATATAACGTGGCTATCTATCCACGTTCAATGCATGAAGGGACGAGTGCCACTGAAAACCGACCTTTGATAAACTAAAATAGGCCGAGAATGATATACATGTACCGTCACCAGCGGTCGTTTGCGTAGAAAAGCTGCGTGGCTTAGTAGAAAACCTTTAATCCCTGAGTCTAATCTCTGAAGATAATCTCTGAGGCTAAGCTACCCCGCCAGTCACTTCCATACGGTACTTACGGGTACTTACGGAAACCTTTCCTGTGCGGACGTGCCGAGATTGTATCTAGTGGTGAGAAAATTTTGAAATACGATTTTTTTCGAATATCAATTTTTCTTTCGAGGCCGACAAAGATCAAAATAGCAAGAAATACCCGCCGAATTTATTTTTACTCTGGAGAAAAGATAGATGAAGTTTTCCTCAGTTCTCCATTAGAAGCGACCATCAAAAAGGGCCCATCGCGTACTGATTTTATTTTCGTAGCAAAGCCGTATAATACAGCACAGTGAAGGTATTATCAAGTAAGCTAGCAACTCTTTATAGTGATAGTGTGATGAAAAAAAAAACAGCGCGGAAAGCGTACATTCTTTCCTCATTATACCATATCGGAGAATGTTGCCAAGCCTAAGAATTTCGAGCCGTTGTGTAACGTTCAGATGCAGTCATACAAGCGCGCAACAAGTTCTCTTCTACTCAGGGACGAGGAGCTTACAAGAGGCGGTTCACATAAAGCATTAAGCCAGGTGCACTAACTCGCCGCACTAACAAAGTAGTCACAACTAAACATAGGCTTCTGCACATACCAAAGGAATACACAGCCAGGATGCCAGCAGTGGCGTTATAGGCTAATAACTGCAGTAACAAAAAAAGCTTTGAAAATTTGGGCCCGAATGTGGAAGACTCAGTGATAGCGAATGCTGAAACGGCTCTCACTGTGATCCTTCCATCGCAACAGCCTGTGTTTTTTATTCATTTGTTTCGTATTTTAAGTGCTTATTTCAAAATTATTGTGTAGGTACCAAGTTTTTTACGGCCTTTGACGGAGCAACAAGTATTATACAAATAAAGAAGTAAATAAATAGCTATAGAAATGAAAACACCCTCGCACATCCCCACGTGAGGTGAGCGGGCGTTCTGCCTGGCGAACATTAAACCTGAACTATATCACCACTCACAGCGCGTTCTTAAAAGCCAGCTTTTTGTCCTCCATCTTACAACATTCTGCGTGGCTAGTAGAATAATGGACGCTTTGTAGAATATACTCTTTACCAGGAACAAAATCTTCTGCACAGCTTTCACTGGAAGACGCAGAATTAAAAAAGCAGTCCGTGCTCAGCGCCCACGCGAGCTCACCGAAAAACGTTTCCTTCCTGGAAGCACTTTTCTCAAAGCCGCGCTGGAAAGGCACCCCGCTCACGCCGCATACTGCCTTCAAGAACCGTCGTTTTTCGGCCCTTCGTCCATCTATGGAGGTGTCGCAAGTCTATCGGTGGCGTAAAATCGCGCAGAACGAAATTTAATCCGCCAGTATCTATGATCTTGCAGGCGTGCGTCAAAAATAGCATGTTACACAACAGAAATTTAAGTAGCTGGTAAACGTTATCCTGTATTAAAGCGACAGCGTTGAGGAGCTCACGTCCCAGAAACGCCGGTGTCGACGTTATTGGCGTTGTCGGCGTTGTAGCGCGACTGTCTCCAAATAAAAAAAAAATATTTTACGAAGGTTCGAAGGATCGAACCCATGTATTTTAAACTGCGTGGTGAGCACGGACAGAACACGCTACGAGGGTTGTTTTTTTTGATTGCATATAAATAGTACCGAAAAGAAAAATCTAAGCACGCTTACGCCACAAAACACCAGGCCAAATTACCCCTGCACGACCCCACCTTCCAAAACATCAAAAGTCTGGGAGGCACACACATGCATGCGGAGAGGGAAGCCAGCTAGGCGGCTCTTCCAGGCCAGCATGTACTCCCCCCCGCACCAAAGCGCATTGCTCACGAAACAAAGATTTCGACGACCGTGGTGATGCGGCGTGGCTGTCCGTCATGCGGCTCTTCCGGAGAATAAATAATCCCTGCAAAATAAATTGATCCTATGGCAAAACACAGTTTTTCTCCAAAGGCAAAAAACGAATTGTCTAGCGTGTGACGTCAATGTCCTTCTTAATGTTTCGTTTTACTATGTCCCAGACGAACATAAAATAAATGCACAGAATAGAACAATGTTGAATTGCCTCTGGTGCACTGCACAGGCGGCAATTCACCGTCCATGGCGCAAGCATCTCCTCAGCATGAAGCCAAGCTTTCACAGAAAGCGTGGGATCGCTGAATCGAACTGAGTAAAAGTAAACCCAGTGAATACGTTGTGTTCTTTGACGTGTACTGATGCGCACAAGAGTAATAACCCTGCAGCGCTGCAGCATACTGTCGCGTTCCACTCTTAAAGGCGAAGATTAAGCGTCCTGCCATATTTTGTCTCCGAATTCAAGAGTGTTCCCATGCTGCTTGCGCATTATTCGCTAATGCTTTTATAGTGAGCCAGCGCTGTGACGCTGCCTCTACAGTAAAAACACCTTGTCTTATTCGCAACCAAAGCTGCCGCTTCCTCCCTCAGCCTTTATTGAAAAGCTCTTACTGCTGGCTACAGCGGTTAACGCCGTAGTCAGCATGGCTTGGCGGCTTATCTAAAAAATGGTATATGCGAAAGCAACCGAATTCACTTGATGGACAGCTATTTTACTCTCGAACTAAGCGGAACCCTTTGGAATGTTCAATTAGCGCTAACTTATTAGGCAGCTTGTTCTATAACTACGCTCTGGTGAGGGGAGGAAAAGTTTCGGCACACAGGTGTGGCGGGTGACATGAATAAGGAATTATGTCTTTTCCTGACGCTGTTGTTTTTCAATTGTTTAAGTGCTTAATATTTTAGTGATTGCACATAATGGTAGTAGAACTGCTAATTGCGATACATTTTACTTTTGCTTGCTAAAGACGCATAATTCACCTAGACCACACATTCCTGTGGCCCTTAGAGGCAAACGGTGCCTTTTATTTTTTTAGTGCATAGTAGCAGCCTATCCCAAAGCCTCGTTCTCTTAGTATATGCCTTAAGTAATTATAACGTTACCAGATTTTGTAGATTTCTTCTCTCATGACAGAATAATAGAGCCTGGAGTTTAAGTTATGTTGCACCATAACAAGGTAGATCTTCATAGTGCTTTTCATAGTGCTTTTATCAGCAACCAGCAAAGCGTTGAATTAAGTTGCGTGGGGGCCCCTACCTGAGATGAGAAGAGCTTCTCCTTGGTCGGGAGCACTGCCTTGGTTAAATGCGAATGGAACAATGAATCTCAGTGTGTGTGTGTACATCTCATCCGCTATCTCATCCGCAACAATGCAATCGTAACTCCAGTTTCTCGAGAAGTCTCGAATACAAAAATGGGAAAAGCAAATAAGTAAACTTGTATACCGGAGGGTTGATCATTTCTACCCCTGTACTTCCAGCTTCCGTGAACCAATGAGCTTGAAAAAGCGAAGGGCACGGTACGGAAACATAACTTTTATTTTATCTCATCTTGCAAAAATTTCTGGACTGAATATTATAGACATGCTTTCACATTGGTATCCCAAGAAATCTAGGAAGCTAGCTTCGCCTGCAATTAAAACCTAAAAGAACGACGGAAGCACAATTTTCCCGCTCGAAAGGTCCCACTAAATTGTCTTCCAGAAGGGACTGCTGAAAATGAGATGTCGTTTCGAAAGCCCGCAACTTGGCAGGCTGCGTTCATTGCTACACCTTCGATAATTTGTCCTGTGCGCCCTTAATAGACATTCGGAAAGGAGTAAACAATCTTGCCTCTTTTGATATAGAGACTTTTAACAGAGATTTGAAAATATCCGTGGCGCTTCGTAAATAATTCACAAGAGCCTTTCGGCATCACTGTGGGCTAAGAAAATCCTTAAAGATCCAGCTCTCAGAGCAGTGAAAAGTACCGAGCCCAAAGTGCTTTTTAATGAGGTATATAATATTTTAACATTCAACGGCTAATGGTGAACCGGTATGTATCTGTAAAGTGCAAACATGCTCACTGAGAGGTTGGTCTCGTTGGTCTAAGTTTTACTCCCACCATTATACTGATTAAAGGCGGATTCGGGGAATGTACACTTCCTGAGAACACTGACTTATTTGCAAGCGGGACTCTCTTCGGCACCGTAGCGAATTTAATGTACACCAGCGAAGTTGCTGGCAATTTTTGGGGGGGCCTGCGGAATCGGCCCCCGGCCAAGCCATCTGGTCTATCTCCCATACTCCTTGCTTTACGGCTGAGCTGCCCGCAAGGAGAGCTGGCATGACAGACAACCGTATTCTCTCGTGTACAGGAAAAATTAGAAGGACGCTTAAGCTTCCCCTGAAAAGTAGACGTGATAGCGCTTTTTCCTTCTTTTGTATTTTCTAATTACCGAAATATCGGTACACATCCCCAACACCTTATACTCTCATACACACCATAACGCGTTCACTTGGCGCCCTCTAACAGACACGCTTGAACCAACAACCCTGTGTGGCGTACTTTAGCAAAAATATACAGCTTCAGCTTCCATTGTCTACTTTTATTGACCTCATTATTGACCTTATTTTCATTATTTCTGTATTTTTTTCATTATTTCATTGTTCTATTGACCTCAAAATGTATTTGTATGTAGAAGATAAATCCCTTGCTCTCCACAGTGCAAGGTATGATGAAGCAGCGCATATTATTCAACAAGATATATCTATCCTTTTTAAACTGGTGGAAATAACGTCAATGTTGGTTCAATTCTTTCCTCTGGGAAACGCGTTCCTTGCAAAAACTGTTCCACGCGCTCTATTATAAATGGCTGTCTCTCACAAGCAGTCTGCATTCAGTCATCTGTGAAAGAAAGTTGCCCATTGTCCCCACTCCTGTTCGCACTATTCTTGGAACCACTTTGAAAAGTGTTATAAACAGTAGAACTGCCACTGTTTTCCATATTATGCGTCACGGACTAAAGATATTAGCTTATGCAGATGACCTCGCGTTTTTCTGCGCTGATAAGCCAAACATCGGTGAGGGCATTCGTTTAACGGAGGGCTCTGGTTGGGTGTCCGGAGCTCAGATTCTTTCTAACAATTGCGGTCTCTGGTTTGGAATGTGGGGATCGACATCTCCTGAATATGCTGGTATGCAAAGGACACGTAAGACACTCAAGTGCCTTGGCATCCCTTTGAGCGCGTATAGGCATAGTGCACATTACTGGCAAGACCGTGAGCCAACTCTTCAGACTATTGTCCCCCTTGGTCTCTCGAGTCTCGGCAGGGAGACCGCATGTAATCTGTTCCTCGCCGCTAAAATTTATTATCCACTCGAAGTTGTTCACTCCCCAAGAATCTATATCTAGCGTTTCTACAGAGTTTTCACAACATTATTGTTTGGGATTCATCTTTCGAATCTGTATTTCCGGCAGAGATTTTCACGTTTCACGTTTTTTTCGTGACACTGCATACCCAATAGTGCGCGAATTCTTGCAAGTCAATTTT
The DNA here is from genome assembly GCA_030143305.2 of Amblyomma americanum. Lineage (NCBI taxonomy): Eukaryota > Metazoa > Arthropoda > Arachnida > Ixodida > Ixodidae > Amblyomma > Amblyomma americanum. The sequence continues at coordinate 468,345 of JARKHS020025732.1, read as the reverse complement.
GGTTCAGGTATTTCGAACCTCATTGTGTCTTGTAATGTTTTCAACCGCGCGTGTTGGTTGGGCTTCATGCATGAGGTTTGTTTCGCTGTTCATTTCCTGCTTCTTCGTTTCTCCCCTGAATTCCTGTTTTCACCGTCGATGAAACGGTTATGAAAGGTTTAATTTGTGTGCTCTTCTTTCCACTTATGTACCGCTATGCGTGTTTTTGTTTACCGAGACATTACGCACTCAAAAGATTACGTAAAATGCCTCTCCCACCGTGTACCAAAGCATTTCTCTATACGCTACATAGCGAGGTGTTGCCCATTAAACCATGGTTAGAAAAAAAGGGCATTTTTGTGTACACGGCAAACCGCCGCCTTTGTGACGTTCCAGAAATGACTGAGCATTGCTTCGTCGATTGCAAAGATGTAATACTGGTTTCCGGATATCTTACAACGGAAAATGAGAAAAAGCACAACTTGACACCAGGATTCTGATAAATATCTCACTGCACTGACGTTTGTTGATGAACCCTTAAACATTATCTTTCTGATTAAACTACACAGCCTCTGGAAAGCGCGCATGATGGCCGACATTATGAACTTGTTGTTTCTTCAAACACAATGATTGTTCATCTAAAGAAGTTATATTCCCACATCTAGTTTGAACCTGAGTGACAACCAATCCTAGTTTTGTACTCGTCATTGCCCTTTTCGTTTTCCTTCGTTGCATAGAAGTGTCGTATTTTGATGTAGTAGTGATGTGCCCTTTGTTGCGTCTTTTTATGTGCTTGATTTAGGTGTGCGTATTATGCATTGTTTTGATTCGCGATTTTTTTCATCGTTATTTGTACATAGTTCACGTGTATAGAACGTTGCTTCACTGTATAAATACTATGCTCAAGAGAAAGTCCTTTGTAGCATATGCGTTGCGTGGCCGCCTGGTGCGTAGAAAGCCGGGGTTCAAACCTCAACGCCGGCGAATTTCGTTCTTCATTTCGAACTTCTGTGAATATTTCTTCATGTTTTTAATGCCCTCGTGTCAATCGTAGGTCACGGCGACGGCTTTTGGACAGAACGGTCTACAATATGGTATCGCGTAATGTAGCGAACCGCCTCTTTGGCCTGCTCTGCTTCGATGACGTGTTCTGCGATCGTTCGCTACCGAGGTCATTGTCCGCTCGTGCACGCACGCTGCCATGTTCGCATGCGTTCGCTCATGTTTCCCGTGTTCGCAGTCGTGTTCTCTGTCGAAATATGGCGCGCTTGCGAACGAGTTCTAATACGTTCTGGATGAGATCGTTAACATGCTTTGTACTTTTTCACTGTTGCGTTCGCCTGCCGTTTGCAGTCGCAGCTGGAGCCTGTGCCCTGAAGCGTCCTTCAAACGTGCGCGGACGGGTTTTGGGCGTGTCACAGCCTAGTTGCATCCTAAGTTGGCACATGTTCGCCAACGCATGCAGCGCCGAACCAGCAGTAATTCTGCTTGGGTTTAGTGTTCCCCTGAGAAGTTTGCGCATCACTAGCGAGCAGTGCACTCAACTTGAGCAAATCTTCGATTGCGTATTTTCATAATGTCATCCACTCGTAATGATTCGATGGCTACACGCAGTTTTGCTGTATTAGAGTGATGACACCAATTGTTTCATACAGAGACATCCATTCTCATTGCCAGGACCTTGTCGGCTTCTACTATGGAGAAGAAAGGTGAAAAACTTGGGTCTAAATAAAAGTTCGATGCGCGGAATTAGTATTGAACGCTAAAATTTTTGATAAACCTGGAAATGTTGCTTTCTCCATGACTATTTTCACGTGGTTAAGTGAGCTCGTGCAACGAAATGGCGGACATGTTTCCACCCCGTAAAGGAGCGCTGTCTAGACACACACGACCTAGTCTGGAAACGTGGCGCCCACTGCGGTGACAGCGCGAACCAGACCCGAAGGCCAGTGGTCATTGTGTTTGGCGGATATGAGCAGGCATGCGAACTAAGGGCGGAGGGGGGGGGGGGGTGAGGGGAGGTTCATTATATTATTCTTATTTACCGCAAAACACACACTAGACAAAAGTAAGGAACACGCAAGTCTGGAGTCTGTTTTGTGCTAAATGAGATGAATATAATGGCTGAAAACCGACCCGCCCATCCATTAACTCTTGTGAAAACTGTGGTTCAATTTACCGCGCACAGGGGCTAATTTAATTTAAGTGAACATTTTACTGTTTTTGGTAGCTTTAGTTGTCACGCTGTGAAACTCTGCTGCTGGGATCACAATTTGCGACACGCATGATTTCGCGATACATCAGATATATGTGTATGCGCTCATGTGCATGCACTATGCATGTATCTGATACTTTTGAGGAATAAGATCATACTTTGAATCTTGATGTTTGAACCAGAGAGGTTGTTGCGCACTTTAGCTCGGTCTCTCTCTCGGTAGCTAACAAGGCGATCAAGCGGTAAAAAAGTGATGGTTGATATGTTGTTTAGAAGTTTAGGTATGAATCAATTTTTGACCATCAACATATAAAGCCAACAAAAATCCAGCTTTCATTGCAGCGAATTTCAGCAATAATTCAAATGCTGCTTTCATCCATATTGTAACCTTCCGACCAGCGGCAATCTTGTTGAGTGAGTTCGGCATTCTAGTAAACAGGCGCTTTGTAGAAGTATTTTTAGGAGTTTTTCTAAGGCCTTGTTGGCAGCTTTGGATATCCAGCGACTCTGAAGTGGGACCTTTATTGGAAAAACTCTAGGCGCCTTCACACACATAACTTGACAATACGGACGCAATGCACCACTGCTGTGAGTTGCCGAGCGTACCAAATAAAATACTGGAGGGGTTAACGCCACATAGTATCACGATAATTTAAAATGTCGGAGACTACATCGAATATTAAATGTGATTAAGAACATGTGATGAAGAACATGCCTGGTACATTAAAAGAAGCTCGCAAAGCCGCAGATCTTCTCAGTAACGGCGAAAACCAAAGTTACAGACGGGTAACTGACGATAGTTTAGGCTGACCGCCACTGCAGTTGCTCAGTGGCTATGCTGGCCCGAAAACGCGGGTTCGGTCCTGGCTGCTGCGATCGAACTTCGATGGAAACGAAATTCTAGAAGCCCGTGTACTGTGGGATGACGGTGCACGTTAAAGAACCCCAGTTGGTCGAAATTTCCGCAGCCCTTCTATACGGCGCCCCTCATAGACTGAGTCTCTTTGGGACGTTAAACCCCCATAAACCATAAATCGTAGTCTGGGCTGATTGGAGCAGTCATCTGCGTCCGGGCAAAAATCAGAACAATAGACGTAAATCTTTTCGCACAAAGTTATGGCTTGCATTTGCAAAGTCAAGGGATGGTGCTGCGGAATCGCAGGCAACACTGTCGTTGCTGACCAGCGCCCGCGCAAAGGGAGGACGCCACCTTGGACACCATGCTTGTTGTGATTGTTCCGCACTGATAGGTGTCAGTATAAGTTTAAATATATCCGATCATATGAGTGACGCAACAAACAGTATCCGAAACTGAAGAACGGCTCTCCGCAGCGTGTTTGGAAGCTTAAGTTGTCCAGAAGGGGCTCGGATCAGGCCGAAAGGGCCATTTTGAATAATAATTGGTTTTTTGGTGGAAAGGAAATGGCGCAGTATCTGTCTCATATATCGTTGAACACCTGAACCGCGCCGTAAGGGAAGGGATAAAGGAGGGACTGAAAGAATAAAGGAAGAAGAGGTGCCGTAGTGGAGGGCTCCGGAATAATTTCGACCACCTGGGGATCTTTAACGTGCACTGACATCGCACAGCACACGGGCGCCTTAGCGTTTTTCCTCCATAAAAAACGCACCCGCCGCGCCATTTTGAACCATCTTTCAAATTGAACAATTTGAAGTGGCGCACTAAGGAAAGAATTTGAGTAAAATCAGTTAAAAATGTTTTGGCGCCATTGAAATTTCACGCAATCGGTATGACGAGTATCTGCGACGCTTGGTATTTTGTTCATTTTGCGCAACCAGTGCGAGCCAAGAGGCGGACAGCCTTTAAGACGAGCATTCGTTATTACGACGCTCAAACAGTTAGCTGCTCTAGCTTATACGTAAATTCTGCCTGAATGAATGAATGAATGAATGAATGAATGAATGAATGAATGAATGAATGAATGAATGAATGAATGAATGAATGAATGAATGAATGAACTTTATTCCCGTCATCATGGGGCCTCATGGTCTGGGCGCAGCAATTAGGAGGGGGTGCCTCCCGGCCGGCTCTCTGCACCGGAGACCGCGGAGAGAGTCATGTAGCAGGCTGTCTCCGCCTGACGGATGATGAGTCTTTGCTGATCCGGGTCGTGGCTCCGGATCAGCTCTTCCCAGGTGGCAAGGTCTGGGATGCTTTGTGATTTAACCCCAGGAGAATCCTGGCACTCCCAAATTAAGTGATTTTGCGAAGTCCTTCTGTGGCAGCTACTGCAGAGCTCAAGCTCCCCAGTGTCTTCATCGTGTAGTATAGAGTACGGCACGAATCTGTTGACCTGAAGCCTCCTCCAAAACCTGCACTTCTTTGGAGTGAGTGACCTATCCCGAAGGGGTAGTGTTCTCTTATCCAGTCTAGATGTTTCGGTAATTTATTTGTACGTTATGAGAGGGTCTTTATTCCCCCTCAGGGGCACTTCCAGAGCAGCTCGGATGTATAATTCTCGAGAGAAGCTGTGAGCAGCCTCATTCCGCGGAATGCCCTCATGAGCAGGAACCCATATGAGGGAGACCTCTCTACTTGAGGGGTATCTTCTTAGTAATTTGGCGGCTTGACTGAAGACTACCCCCTTACAAAAGTTGTGAACAGCTGCCGTACTGTCAGACAAGATGGTCTTGGCTTTGGTAGTGACGCGCGCTAGGGCAATAGCAGCCTCCTCTTCCACTAACGCATTCCTAGTGTTAATCGATGCTACGCTCACTTTTTCCCCATTCCCATCAACGGCGGCAATGACAGAGGCGCCATCAGACCCACAGGCTGCGTCTCAGAAGTCTATGTTACCCGGCGGGTCCCGGGCAAGATTGTTCATTATTGTTTGAGCTCTACGTCTTCTCTTTTCTTTATCATGCTCCGGGTGCATGTTCTTAGGTATATTGGCAATTTTGAGATGCTTCCGTATGTCTAAGGGGATTAGCTCTGCAGTATACGGGGGTTTCCTCTCGCTCTCCCCTAGGTCATTGAGGATCTGCCTGCCTGCTATTGAGGAGCTAAGCCTCCAAATTTGCGCTTCTCATACTGCCCTGGTGACCTGTTCGTAAAGTCACTTCATGATTTTAAATTACCGCCATGCTTTTAGACCTCCTCGCCTCTTGCGCACCCTTTCTGCGTGGCTGGGTTTCTTTCGCGGTTTTCTGGGTGGCGATTGGTTCTTCCCCTCTTCCCCTCCGCTGCCCTCAGAAAAGCGCGGAAACTCGCGGAGCTGGCGTTTTCCTTGAATTTTACTTTTTCGTTGGTGTCATTTTTCTGCTAACCTCGGCGTATCGAACTTTCTATGTTTTGCTTACTGTTATCTGCGCTAGCGCTATGCCGAGCTTCTGCCCGATTAACGGCAGCAAGTGGCCTGAAAATGACTACACAGTTTTTGTGACATCATGAAGCCTGGCGGCTTGCGCAAGAAGCAGTGCCGCCCCAATATTGGAAGAAAGAAGTTTGTCCCGCCCAGCAATTTTTAATTATTTTTGGTGTTTCAGTTATCTTCTGATTCATCATTTTTCGTTCATTCTGCTACCTCCTCCTTTTTTCTGGCATGTTGCTGGAGTAATTTGTACATTTCATATAAAAAAATTCCTCACGCTCAGCGGGCTATAAAAGGCTGCAGTTCCTCACTTTCCAAGTTATTCGCTCAGTTTGGAGCATCATAGATTCTATGTTGAACTTTGTGCACAGACTACCCCCCCCCCCCCCCCCTCCACGAGTGCATATTTATTGATTTTGATAAGATACATTCAGGGGAGCTGTTCTTTACAGCCTGCACCAGTAACAGACATGCAAGAAGCGCAAGCTTGGACTGTGTTTTTCTTCTAATATATTTTGGCGCAGTGGGAATTGTTTGCGTCGTTGTAACATGAGGCGAGATCCTTACAGAAGTACGATACTATGACAAAGCTGAAGCAATAGATAATTATTGTAGAATTTAAATTAAAATGGTGGAGTTCACCTTTCTGAAGCGGCACATGGCTTTTGAGGGAGGCCGTAAGGGGGAGGTCTCCAGATGAATTTAGATCAGCTGGGTTTAAAAAACGCTTCATTTCACTGCACAGAGGCGCTTTCTTAATTTGCTTCTATTCAAATGCAGTGTCCGTGGCAGGGATTGAACCCGAGATCTTGGGATCAGCAGTCAAGCGGGAAGACTACTGAGTCATCGTTGGAGCCAATTAGTGGTTATAGTTATAATGTAAAAAAGCAGAAACTTTGTGCAGATATTTTTTTCCAGCATTTAATGCGTGCGCATGTAAGGCATCACCGACTTGGCTTTGTACGCTAGATGATTTATTTATCTTGTTATAGAATGCAAGCTTGTTTCTTAGGTTACTCTAAGCCTAAAAAAGCCCACATGTAGGCGCTGAAAGCTTCGGCTAACCCTTACTGGCGTTGTAAACAAGTCGAATTTTATTCAGAAAAGTTCCGTGCTGCTCCTCAGGCATTCGGCCAAAGAGAAAAGTTGAAGAGGTGGTGACGTCAACAGATGAAACGTTACTTTCTGACAGCCTAACAACCCAATGAACGCCGTCCTAATGATGAGTGAATGCTGCTAGTCAAGTTGGGATTTCAAAGCAAAGGAAACAATAATCAAACATATATCGCACTGATGAAGACAAGAAAAAGAACAGCGAGCACATAATGCATATGCTGCATATAGTGACTAATTCCACTGCACTTAGCAATTGATCATTTTAATGTGGGAAGGACAAGTATTGTTTTGAGAAACAAAAGTGATATTACCGTAGAGACAACTAAAAAATCACAAAGAAATCTAAAAATGTTTCTTGTAACCTCTAGGAAATGTTATTTAAAGGTTTCTGACTGCCAACTTTTGTATTCATTGATGATATATCTGGAAAAAAGAGCTATTCTATCCATCAATGCGCTTCTTTCTCAGTCTGAAACCATCTCATATTGTTCCCTACCATGGAGGAAATTTCCATGCACAACGCTTTCACATAGAAATTTTGAAATTTTTATGAGAACGGGAACAGGCGAAAAGTTACCTTGCGCCATTTTTCTCATGCATTCTTAGATGAGAGACACCCCTTGCGACAGTAAACGAGTGGGCGAACGAAGGCAGCTTCCATCTTCTTTGTTTCTTTTCCCTTAACCGGGAAGCTGCGCAAACTGAAATCTCATGCCGTCAGTATTACGTCCTACCTTACCACTGTCGGCACGTGCTGTGTCGTAAGTTTTTGAACTGCCGTGTAGCAACGGGCACAACACAGTGTCGAAATTTCAGAAAAACCTTTATACACCATTATTCCCATGCCAGCTAAAAGCGTTGCTGTGTTACCTGTGCATGAATCTGTCTTGCAGTTAAGACCCCCAAGAAAACTAAAAGCCCTCTCCGGTTACCCGCCAGCTTTCTGTTTAACGTTGCAGACCTGTGTTAAAACGCTTTCAACACCACAGCCGATGCCTTCGGCGAAATGCAAGGTGGTACAATCTTGCTAAGAATATTGTGTGCCTGTTGCAATGCAGGCATGAGACCGTCTCGGGAGTTCAGTTGCAGGCTGGATTTATTTTGGTATGGACATTTTTGCTTGGTTCTTGATGTGCGCACTCCTCTGATTACTAAGCGGTAGCAACGATAGGCTTAGCAAAGCGTCCATTAATGTTCGTATGTTCACTTTCGAAGTAACACAAATACAAAAATGCCGAAGCACCTTGCAACAATCATTACTGAAGATGTCTTACAATCACCGCAGTTTCTTTACTGGTATCTTGTGTATTTTTCGCAGTGTTTCTCTCTTTAAACGCTTAAAATAAAGGTCACACTTTTTGACGCAGCCTTCATTAGAAGCAACTGAATTGATCCCTAAGCCATGTTTATTAATGTCCATGTGTGAAGTTAGAATAATTAACGGAAAACAAAAGTTTGGGGGGCAGGATCTAGATGAATGAGTAAGATCTCAAGTGTGAAGCCAGCGGCTAATAGTACTCTAGAACGGCATTAAATGTCCACCGTTAGGCTTTGTTGTGCGTTAGTCAGTCTTAAATGTACTGGTTGTTTCAGCTTTGCCAATCAATATTCCTGTAGAACAGACTTCTTCAGTTATACTGTGGGATTTACCAGCATAGTCAGGAAACATGGCAGACTTGTTAATTAGGGCGCAGCTTAGGCGAATTTGAAAATTTATTATTTACCTTCTTGCAGTTAGGTTCCTGGTTGTAATTAGATTTCCAGCTGGCCTTTTCCAATGACCATATTTGTTTTTAGAATTTCAAAAACATCATTATGCTTGCGGTTGTGGGCAACAAGTTCTGGTAACCGTCACGCGAGATGGCCGCAATTTTTGCCTCACAGCGTCACGGCCTATCGGATTTAAGAAATTCTAGAGCTTGACATTGCTGTTCCTAACAGACAGCAGCAAATCTCTAATCGCAGTTAAGATTGTGACCATTAAAGCAGCAAAGTTAACGATGATGAAGATAAAGAACTTTCTTGGCATAACACTTTCCCTCTGAGATTTCGGCCATCATAAATATTTCAAAGCCGCAAAACCGGTCATTGTACCAGGAAAAACATACTGATAATAAACAGTGGTATGGTTTTGCTGAAAGAGCGTTTGGTTTTGTTTCAGATGTAACGACACGGCCCCTATACACCACCGTGATAACATAATTTCATACTAACATATCACAAACGCAGGTACATGAGCAGAATTTCAAAGAGCAGTAGTATAAAATATCATAGCTTTATGGCCCGCAAGTGCGTGATAAAAAAAAAAAAACTCACTCAGTCTGACCTGTTTGTCGAACAGCCTGGTCCAAAGCAGTCCTTTTGTGCCTACGTACCGCCTGCTTTTGTTACTGTGAAATTACTGGCACGAGCCAGCGGATTGGGTCTTGAACATTCGTCGGGTGAGAAAAACATTTGTGTAAATACACTTCTCGCTATGCCTGCACGTAAGATATTGCCAAGCTTAGGGTGGATATGACGTCTACGACAGACATTAACGTTTTTTTTCTTTTGTTGCTATTCCGCAGTTTGGAATGCCTGCAGACTGACATCTACTAGGGGGTCTGCATGTGTTCCCTGTTTTAGATATCCTCTTAAGTGCAGTGCTCTTTGCTTACACGGTACATATAGAGTTCCATAGCAACTAACAGCAAGAACCTGTCTTAGAGAGCATATAACAGTTCAAATTTATTCAAAGAGGTATGTTTCCAGTAATATTCATGTTAGCGTTGCTCCTCACGTGCGCAGTCTCTCACATATTTGTCTTCTGACAAAGGCAGCCCTTTGATGTTCGTTCCATAACATCAAAAAGGATTCAGTTACAGCTGAAAGGCCAAGATGAGGGTTCGCTGAAAGGCGTATAAAAATTAAATCATGCCCTCTACTTGACGCTCATCTTTTTTATATATTTTCCAGTTCCTGGTTTCATCCTGTTCTGAGTGTATATAGAAAAAATCACCGCTAATATTAGAGTGGTTTTATCCTTTCAGAAACTTCAAATGGGCTGATAATGGAACAGGTCAGGTTTTTTGCTTCTTAAAGCACACTTCCTCTAAGAAAAACGAAGGCAAGTTTGCGTCACGTTTTTTTTTTTGTATGCACGAGAAATAAGGCGCGAGGAATTGTGGTATAGGGCAGAACAGCACGAAGCGAAAAAAATCTACACAAAAAACTACGGGCGCGGCCATTACAGCGAACACGATGGTCACGCGGATAGCATTCGTTGTATCCGAAGTCCGTAGTAAGTGGACTTGCCCTATTACGGCTCAAACTTGCAGTCCGATAAAAGTGGCGTCTACTTCTTTACGCAGTCCGTTGCTTACGGCTCTTTCTTGACAGCAAGCTCTATCGATCCTCTTTCTAAGCTCTCCGGGGCGGTAGTGTGCTCCTGGGCGAGGCTCCTGGGCTTTAGGACCGGGATAATACCGATAGCAATTCAGGCGTTCACGGCCGCTTGTTAGGTCGGTATTCCTGTCTACAATCCTCGACAAAGTTCCTCAATGAAGTTGCTAGAATGCAGCGAAGAACCCAGCGCGGCGTTGTGCGCGCAGACTATTATCGTGATAGAAAGAAACGCGAACAGAGCGGAGCCTAGGCGCCCCGCTGTTCGCATTACTATTCATCACGCTTTTTAGTTGGATGGTAGCAAAAAGGCGCTAGAGTCGTCCGTGATGCATTCTAGGACGACTCTAACGTCTTTTTTTTTATGATCCAGGTAAAAACGCGATAAAAAAATTCGAAAAGCCCATTGCGTAGGCGCCGCGCAGTTCGCCTTTTCTTCCATCGCGATGGCGCGATATGCACTACCCTTAGTGTAAACCGCTCTAGCAACGCATTGGTCTGCAAATAAAGCGACCTCTTGCCACATACTCGGTACTTGAAGCATTCTTTCTGCAGGGGCAGAGCTTCATAAGACTCCAAGCTACATATGAACAGACGCTTTAAACGAAAATCATCATTGCAGTTTTCATTGATTGGTGCAATGTGTCCGACAGCTTCACACGAGTCTGATGCTGGCTGGCTGCCGTCTGCGCGCTGCCCACGCGCAGCAGCAGCTGAGAAGGTGGAAATCCGATTGGCTAGGCGACGCACGCCCCGTGACCGGATTGGCCAGCAGGCATACGTCGTGGCACGTGTTAAAACTTGTAGCATTCCTGCCATTGCTTGATCGCTGGCCGTGAGGGGTATAACTGCGCTTTGAACAGTGCCCCTGTCTGCCTCTTCGCAAGCTTCCTGCTTGCAGTTTAGTCATTGCCCAGTCAGCGCACATGTATTCACCGTTTGCCTTTGCAGCTGGTCTGGACATGCTTCGCTGGCGCCTAAATGCAATTTCAATACCGCTTTTTAATACCGCTTTTTAGGGGGGGTGGGGCGGCGGTTGACACTTTCTTTAGCGGAGCACGGTGCAGACGAGAAGTGCGCGTTTTTCGAGTTCTAGGGCGGGGTTATGGCGCCTCCTCTTTCTTTATAACAGTAGTATTGCCATGGTTGTTAAGTTTTATCTGCGACACCACGCCATAATCCTATCACATGTTTGGACGGTAACAGCGCCCCCTTGCGTAATAAGCGAGCGTTCGCTATAACTGCGGCATTAAAAGTGGCCTCGGCTGTAGTTTGCTGTACTTGTGAGTCGGTCTATTAAATCTGTTTTGTGTACTTGTTTTGCGCAATTTATGTGTTACCTTCTTAGCTGGCTTTTGTCTATGACTTTACGAGGAACTACAAACGAGGACAATTATACAAGTATTAGTAGACGAGGACAGGAAACTGAGAGGTTAGAGAGAATGCACATATGAATAACGCCAACAGTCAGTGAAACCGAGGTGAGCAAAAGGAAGTGTTCCATTTCCTTTTTTTTTTAAGATGAGGTGGCGATCAATAGCAAATTAGCGATATTAATTTTTTTACCTGAAAGATAATGTAACAGGAAGTAGAAGGGAATGAAATCACATGCGGCCGGTTGGAATCAAACCCACGACCTCCACATGTCACCTTCCGGTGCCCATCCAACTTTGCTAAAACGGCGGTTTTCCGATCTTCTAACTTCGAGGATGCTTATGTTGCGTGTAAGCTGACCTTGAGAGTGTTCGCCCCATACGCAGCTCCTGGGTTCAGATTGCACACGCGTCATGTCGTTGTCTTTCCTTTCACTTCCTAATCAATGATCTGTCAGTTAAAAATTGATGACGCTAACAATTTTTCATTAATAAATGCATCACACAAAACGAAATTCCAACCCTCACCTTTACTTCCTTTGTTTCAGCAAATGTTTGCTTTTTTCAATTACCGACACATGTTATCTCTGCTATAAAAAAATACCGGTACGCAGCGCTTATTTCCTCGATATCTGCCCAAAACATGCCACAGTTGTGCTGTTTATTGTGGCATGGTTCACTGTAGTGCAATCAAGCTGTCACCACAGCTGTTGCAGGTTCCCGGGACGAAACAGATCACCTTGCCAAAAAGGGCACTGAGGAAAAATTGAAGTTGACCTGGGTCGACAGGTTGCCACATTTTATCGACAAAGACGCTACTTTGGTTTAAAGAGAGGTTTTTGTTAACAAAGCTATTACAGGGCCCAGTTGGTTGATCATTATGCGAAGGAATGCGCTAAAAGCCGCACAAGAAGACAATGCGGCGCTTATGTCGTGTATGTGTTGTCTTCTTGTGCCGCTTTTAGCGCATTCCTTCGCATTTTTTTAAGCTCTGCAAGATCCATGAAAGAAAATTGACAGAAATTTCGCTACATTCGAATCGGTGCTAAAGTAAGGATTTCTGCTACTTAGAAGACGACGATGAGAGGGCTATGCAGCGGGACGGAGAGCCGGCTCTTCACGGGCAAACATTCGGTAAGAGATTAAATTCAATTCAAGGTTATTTACGTCTATACAAGTACAGATGACGGGAGTAGACAAAATACCAAATGAATTCGGCTTGACGGGGTCTGTACCTCCTACAGAAATGGCACTGTGCACAATAAAGAGATTCGGCTAGGCTCTGAACTCCCGGATTTGTGATTTCGCAACAATACAGTGTCGCACCGCTCACCGATTTCGGGAGTAAACAGCAAGCGCCAACTCAGCTTCTTGGGCGCGAATCCCTGAGCGGAGGCTACAACGCCATTCTCTTCAAAACCGTCATCACGGAGTCCGTCACGGTATAAAAGTCACAAGTTTCAGTCCAGGGGACAACATATTTTTGAACACTTTTTTTTTGCTGCAATAAATGCGAATTTTATTGCTTTACAAACACCGTTACACCCAGAAGGAGGTAACGAAACAATATATATTTAGAGTAAAAATTGCATAGGCTTGTGTTCAGTGTCATTTCAACAGAGCTGTATTTTTCTGCATGCATTTTATGTCGATAATTTGTTCATTTTTTGCTACTTCTTTCCCTAGTGCAAGTGAGGGGCCGGAGCCGTCAGAGGAGCAGGGGGCCTGTCACCGAAGTAAATTGAGAACTATGTGAGAACAATTGCACGAATGAAAAAATATTTAAAAGTAAAGATTTGTTTCCCAATAAACCACTTAATTCACCGTTATGAGATCTCTATTAGCGCTAAGTTTATTATTTAACAGCTTGAAGGTTGTGCTAGACAATGCCCACAGCACGGACAGGCTGCAGTTTTACTAAGCTTGTCTGTATTTTGGCACAAAGAAAACAATTCCTAATAAATGAGCTCGATGTGAAGTTTCGATTAGGGAATGCTGCATAAAGTTATATAAATTTGGTCCCAGAAGAATTCCAAATGGCCGATATTTTGCTTCAAAATTGCATTCTTTCGCGCACAAAAGTAAATGCTCGATAATTACGTGTATCATGAACTTGTGATATGTGTGCACGTTATTTCTCCCGACACACGGATCAGCTTTATTACATATTTCTTTTTATGTATGGTATGAGTACCAAATAATAATTGTGCAACCAGTGACTTATGTACTCCATATTTATTTCAATTATATGTGTGCAAAAGTGCGAGGTATTTATTTTTCAACTCTCCCAATTGATTTCTTAATACCTCTTTACAAATCTTGGTTTTATGCCGCTTCCTTGAAGTGTTTATACAGGGAACCACTCTCGGGGGACTCACTGCTAGGCGCGTGACCGCAGAGTTGGAAAGCAGTCCAGGCAATGCGGGCGTTATCCCATTTTTTGAACTACACGGGCCTCGACTCGCGGTTGTGATGCCATCAAAGGTGCGCTTACATATTTTCATCTCTCTTCCAATACATCGCGACCAACCCCGACCCTATTTCTTCTCCTCTTCTACTTCCCAGTGCAAAGCAGGAGGCAAGATTGCCATCTTTCCGACCGACATTTTTGCCCTTGTTTTCATTAAACTAATCTCTCTCTCTCTCTATGGTTTTTATGCCAGTTCCAAGATAATAGGCGTGGCTGATGAAAGGAATGGCGTAATAAAATATGAACACAGCAGACAAGTTTTTACGCGCGATTGGATTTCTTAAGCTATATATATCTTGCCACCAGCTAACTGAGACAAAAGTCTCAGTAGGCCGGGACTCTATGTGCCCTGATGCAGTAAGCGGGCAGCAGTACAATGACTCAATTCATACAACCTGCAAGCGAGTAAAACACTGCCAAACACTTATATACATATATTCCAGAATATACGGGCTGTAGATTCGACAAAAACACGGTTGTTATTAGCCTTCAGTGTGTTCTTCACAGAGGTCCAGCCAATATTTAATTGATTTTTTTGCTTCAAATAGTCATAATACGTTCTGTTGATTTACTAATTGCATTTTACGAATATTTGTCATGTGCACACATTGTATACTGTTTCCGTCTTGTACATCATGAGTTGGGAATTCTCACGTCGGTTACCGTTACAGAGCCTGTGAGCCGATACACCAAGCAGCGTGAATCATATTTTTGTTGAATATATTTGGTTTCATCAAGAAATAGAGCACTTTAAAAGCTTCAAACAGGTCGAATGTATGCGAGGTTGAAAAACAGATTTACAAATTTCAGACCCTGAGCAGAAATTCCATTACAAAACAAACACTCTACCATGGGGATTCAGCAACCCATTCTTCCTTGTTGAAAAGTTTAAAACCTAACTTTCCGTTTCGTTTAACTAGTGAGCATTGAAGTTTTGTTCATTTGGTACGCGAGGTAAACCATGATCGACTCTACTGCTAGGACAACGTCGAGACTCCTCGTGGGCGCATCGAAGGTTCGCACGCGTTGCGTGCTCACAACAATGTTGCTTAAAACAACGATGCCTACCTTCGGATTGCAGAACAAATGCAGCCTCGTTGAAAAGCATTGGCCCCCGATTTACCTGTTTAAGCTAAATGCAACCTAGGTGCGCCAGCACATCTGGCGCACGTCTGCCCATGTCTGCAAGGGCCCTTACTACTCTTGCTGTCCTTGTTTGCGCCTGCACATGAGACATTTTGTGACGGATGACGAAACGATAAGAGCATGTTGGTGAATATCTCGCACAGTTCTCTCTTTTAGACTTGATAATTTCAAGACGAAGAGCATCTACAGTGTTTGTTGTGGTGCCGAGGCTGTAAAGAAACCATTTTCAAAGATTCAAGGTCTGCGAGGAAAGGCAATCTGAGCTTCCTTCGATCGCTCATTGCAATGAAGATGTAATCCACATACTGGTACTAATTTATGCACGTTTTTCGGTTGAAATGTGTTACCATGCCGGACCCGAACATGAACATGTACAATTACGCTTTATGCTTAGAGCACGGTGAGGATGATTTCCAGCAGCCTAATGAATACCTACTTAATTCGATTATTAATAGATCTAAACGCAAACTGAGGAATCAGTAACTCCTCCAGAACAGGAGTCCCCGCGTCTCGTTTTCGTCTCAAAGTACAAAATCATCGAATAAAGAAAAACCTTTAAGCGTAGTTGTAATTGATTACTGCCGGCTCGTTCAACTCAACTTCTAGTTCCTTGTGTTGGTACGCACGAGGAAAGTAGAGACTGTGAAGCGTCCGATCTGGATTGTCTGTTCAAACCAGTTTTATTTTCATTGTTCGCCGCCTCCTTGTAAGGTAGCTGGTTTTCCTTTCACCTGTTTTCACCCTCTGACAAGTGCTCTCTAGCTGCGCGGAAGAAAGGAAAGAATTGCTGGTTGGTGCGCTGGCAGCGCCACGGCGTATCCGTGTCGTCTTCTGAGTGCACCGCAGTTGCATAGTCCTGTACTCCTTTATATATCGTCTATAAAGGTATCCTGCCAGCTCGAAATTCACAATAGTTGTGTACTCTGTTCGTAAGTAAGCTTTACCGTTTGTGTGCGCATTATGCACAAAGACTATTCTGCAACGCTGACTGTGCCTCTTGGGTTTTGCGCCATATCGATTTCAAAGCAGCATTACAGAGAGTGCGACAGCCGTCAGGAATCTCGAATTAGTTGTTGGAGCAAGCGTCGAAACCATGCAGTACTGGAGCCGAAAGTCGGCATTTCTAGGGAGTTACGAAACTATATATCCAAACCTGTTGCACAAGTCATGCCCAGGCAAATACCAACCAGGAGGTTTCTGAATATAAATATTTGAATAGGTTGTAGAATAAGGCGCGACAAGAAGTGTAACGCAAGCATCTATCCCGTGCCCTGTC
This sequence comes from Amblyomma americanum, assembly GCA_030143305.2. Classification (NCBI taxonomy): domain Eukaryota; kingdom Metazoa; phylum Arthropoda; class Arachnida; order Ixodida; family Ixodidae; genus Amblyomma; species Amblyomma americanum. The sequence continues at coordinate 452,060 of JARKHS020025732.1, read as the reverse complement.
AATTCATAAACTATATAATAAAGTACAGACAGCTTCCCTCTCTTTATACGTTAGGAGTAAAGGCAGATCATTTCGCATTTCACCCATACATTATTTCGCCACTGACTGTCGAAGACCTTCAAGAACATACGGAAAGTTTTGCTTTGATCCGTGGTTGAATACGAGTTCCGTCGAACTAGCTCAGACGACTAAGTAATGACAGCCTACTGTGGGTACCTTTGATCTTATGGAATTATTGATGAAAGGGCGGCTTTGAAAAGCTGTAGTGGACCCGCCTGTACATTAGAATTGGGCTCGTATTCAAACCTAGTTCGCGTAAGAGAACACGCAAAGGAAAAAAAATAGCTTGCGACTCGCGCTTATAAAAGAGAAAAAACTTCATTCATTGTGTTCAATGCCTTTCTGATAGTTATTTCATGTAGATGTTCTTCACGGAGAGACTACCGCAACTGAGTTACCTCTCGCGTCGCATATTAATTTATGCCGCCGGTGAGAGCGATGGGTATTTGTCCACTTCCCCAAAGGTACTTATAACACTCCAATAACTATATTCCCATCTTTAAACTTGAGTCTCTTGTGATCTTTAATGCTTTATGTACATAGCTTCACAATAGCATCATCTCTATCAAATGTAACAAGGCTGCATGCTATACTTTTCAGTCGTATAGTGGAGCATTCCGTCCACTCAATAAAAAAAGCCCTAAGGGTGTCACCGAAGCCAAGAAGCTTAGGGATTTATTTAATTTGCCGTGTTAATCACTGCGAAATTAATAGGGTAATTATTTAAATACAATTGATAGAAAGCAGAAGAGAAAACAACCACATCCAGCCGGTGGGTTCGGATCCCACCTTCGGCATGTGGTTGTTTTTGTGAAGCATGTGAAGCGGATGGCGTGCAGGGAAGCGACTCGAAGAGGTCAACACCAACACGATCGAAAGGACGTGCCGGGAATTTGAGTGTCTGCTAGGGGCTGGTCACACGGTGAGCGGATGACTTGCCTGGCTGACAGGCGATACAGGAGCGTATGTATTTACGAATCTAGGCGTACATCCCGCGCCAATATTAACGTTGAGAAATTTTTTCAAATGTTTTCAACGCGCCAGTGTGGGAACACTGAGGGTCAGCGTGGAAAGAGGTGCAAATTTCAGGTCTTAAATGGCGGGGAATCGCAAAAAGCCACCGCCGACCATCCTGCATGTAATTACGGCATTGGAGGATGCAGTCCCGGACGGAAAGATGCGGTGCTTGACGGCGTAAGTTCGGAAACGCGCAGCGTTTGAAGATGTGGACACGACGTCGATAAGAGATGCATGTCAAGGGTGTCTTCGCTGCACCGCAGGCATATCAGCAATCGTAAAGGATGAAAGGACGGTATCTGCCGCCGTGGAGGAAGCAGCGTCGCTGGAAAGGGCAGAACGAGACAGAGCATCGGCCTCCATGTTACTGCGGCCAGGTCGGTAGATGACGCGGATGTGAAACTCCTGAAGACCGAGAGGCCATAGAGCGAATCGGCCGGACGGGTCTTTCAGAGAATACAGCCACCAGAAAGCGTGATGGTTCTTTTCGACGTCAAGGTGGCGACAAAACAGGTAGCGGCGGAATTTGGTTAGTGTCCTTAAGCGAAGAGTTTTAACATATCGTCACCGTGTTTGCGTTACCGTTTACCGGGAAAGGCTAGCGACATCTGCGCATGTGCAGCCATAACCGGGCCGCTAGCACTTTATGGGGCCACTTTTAGCGTTGCTCGTGAACTAACATGGTGACGCACAGCACGGCCCCTTTGGACCAAATACATCATCGCCACCACATTCTTCGGTGCCATTTCTCGCTATAAATGAAAGTAATTCCTTTTATTTCGCATACTCACTATCATACGTTGAGGTATCAGCAACAACTAGCCTATGTTTTTTAAGATAATTTGCCGATTCTCTAGCAGTTAAACCTAACTATATTGTGCACATAGCCAAAATAGCAACAACACTGAAACTCATCAGGTTTCTGCCCGCTTTAACATTTTCATTAATTTGATAGCTTTCTTCCTTGAAAAAGACTCGTAATTTCTTTACCATATTTATAAGTAATTAAAAAAAATGTTTTTCCAGCCAAGAGGCCGTGCTTTAGCTTACTATCAATAGATGGCGGAACAGTGTTCTCATAACATCTAAACAAGCAAAGATGCGGCACGGCGAAGATAAGGTATTGTCATAGTTGCGCATTTTAAAACCGTTCGCAAGGCAATGAGCTGCGTACGCTACCTTACTAAGTTCTGCGCTGTAAAATTGTCTACTGGCCAAGGTAGGCAAGGTGCCGAGTTCACGGGCGCATTTGAAAAGCCGCTGAGCCGGCTGTTAGCTGAAAGGCAGTGTGCACGTCTTTACATGCAAAGAAAAAGTTTATTGCGCAAAGAAAAGTTTATTGCGTCGCGGCATACATCCCGTAACCAGTACGTATTGAGTGGGTCCCACGGGATCTACTGACCTCTCAAAGCCAGGCAGATTTAGCGACCCGCCTCGCGACTCCAGACACATCAATGCCTCGGCTCCTTCATTTGGACAACTTCACCCTCCTTTCACCAAGAAAGGAACTCCTCCGGTGCCGCACAAGTTCTCTCATCCCTCCGTGTGCGGTAACCTTCCCCGCGGTCTTACCTGTCCAGAGGAAGTTGCGCTTAGGAATATCCGGGTTGGGGTTGCCCTCACACGGGCCGTCATTCGGAAGTGGCCTCGGTACCGAGATTTTCTTCTTCGGCCAGGGTGTCCGATATGTAAACACGAGGACATTAAAGCCGACATTCATCACTTACTGTAGGACTGCCCAGCTCTCAAGCCTACAAGGATCCGGCACCTGAAGGTAGCGGGTCTTTCACCAAGCAACCCTGCTTCATATATTGAATGGACGCAGGGACCGTACCATCGTTCTCTGCTGGAGTTCATCAAATCAGCTAGTCTTTTTCTGTTAATTTAATCACTACTATTTCTTTCATCACACCTTCGCCCATCATTGATGCCTGAGGAAATAAATCTCGCTTAAAAAAGTTTATTAAAGTTCATGTGGAATCTCACTGCATATAATTGCTTGCAATGCATCCGTATTTTTGTTTGTCAATAAAAGCTGTGGCATCTGCCATCATCATCACTTGTTTCATCCTTACGGTAACTAGTTACGAGAGAGACGTTACGCCTAAACGTTTTGTGGCGCATGCAATGCTGCCCGGAAAGTCCGCCGTCCTATAACATGGCAAACGGCAGCGCGAGCACGGTAACGTCATGCTATAACTCTCTAATGGCTACGCGCTCCATCGTAACCTACTGGTTGCTTTCGGCCTTAGTGAGCACGCGAGTCGCATATGCAACGATGCATTCTTCAAATCAATCTTTTCGCTAAGCCAAAACAGCTCCGAGGCCAACGCAACCCAAATCCGTGTGGACCTCAGTCGGTGCTGTTGGGTAGAAGTGACGAGTAATTGGGGATGGAGTCAAAAGATGGCGCAGTGTACGAACGCTTCATCACATTCAGTCTACCACCTAGAAACGTCAGTGTTTCCTCCAAGTATCTTCGTCAACGGCACAATGATCCACTAGAAACTGCGTACGAAGCGCCGAAAATAAGAACATGGACCCATGAGACCACAGCAAGGAGCTTGGCCAGGTCAGGGCCTTCCTTAGACACAATGTGCCCCAAAATGGTCAACTTGCGGGCTCCATAGTGGTTATTTTTGAGATTCAGCTGTAGGTCGGCTTCAGTCAGGCGAGTCAAAACTTGCTGTAGGCTTTTGAGGTGAGTGCCGAAATCGACATAAAAGACAATAATATCAAAGTAGCAGATGCAGCTCTGTCACTTTAACTTCCCTAAACAAGCAACGAGGCGGCGCGGCGAGGAGGAGGTACTGTCATAGTTGCGCATTTTAAACCGTTCGCAACGCAATGAGCTGCGTACGCTACCTACTGAGTTCTGCGCTGTAAAATTGTCTACTGGCCAATGCAGACAAGGTGTCGAATTTCACGGGCACATTTGAAAAGCCGCTGAGCCGCCTGTTAGCTGGTGCACCTCGTGTCAAGAGGTAGTGGCAGTGGCTGCGAAATTTAAGGGAAACGTTGTGCTCGCTTCATTTCAAGTTAGACCACCCGGTGGCGCTTCCTCCCGTATTAATTTTGACTGGTTACTAAGTGTCCGTCGGAAGTTCCCCAGGTGTCCGATTTTAGTGGGAGGCTAATTCAATGCCCCTCATCAGGATTGGGGCTACCGCACTTCGAGCCCTCGTGGAAGGCGTGTGCGGGACGCCTTCACGGATGCCCAGTTTGTGCTGCTCAACCATCCTGGGACAGCAACACGGCCAGTGCGTTAAACTCGCAGTGCTTCCTATGGTCCTGACTTGACGTGGTGGTCGGGTCCAAGTACTCCCTCCTGGCACATGGAGCCAGACTGCTGGGGAAGTGATCATCACCCTATCATCATCGGTCTTCATACCTCGCATTTACGGCCTTTACGCTACAAATGTTCTGTGATCAACTGGGACAGTTTTCGCTCCTGTCTGGACAATCTCTCTTCAGATTCTTCGCCAATCCTTGTTGACCGCATACAAGCAGCGATCAACAGTGCTACAACTACCACCTGAACTGATGCTGGTCGACTGGCACCAGACCTCGGCCTCCTTAACTTGTGGGCGGCACGCCGTCAAGCCGAACTGGCTTCTACGCGAGACCCTACTTCGTCGCAAGCACGTACGCGATGGCACTATCTTACAGCTAAGGCACGCAAATATGAATGCGACCTCATTCCACGGCAGTGGTATGCGTGGTGCGAACAAATTTCTGCAAGCAAAATCCTCGAAGGCCTCTCTCTGGCGAACGTTCCGTATGATGGAACACGGTCGCCGTTCAACTGAAGCAGCAACAACCTCATGCTTCGCGGCTAACTTGTCGCCCGATTATTTCGCCAAGAAGCAGCGCGAAAGTTTTTCCAAAATACGATGATGTGCCTTCTCCAGCCGCTAGTTTAGATATGGCAGGTATCCCAGCGCATGTATATCAAATGCCGGCTGCTGTCGGCGCAGATGGAATTGCGTGTCCGTTCTGTATGCCTGATTTGCTGGCTGCAATAGATGATACGAAACAGAAAACAGCGCCCGGCCCGCACAATATTCAATACGAGGTGTAAAAGAACCTGAGTAGCACTTCCTCAACTACTAGACACCATAACCAAAGTATGGCTTGATGGCGACGTGCCCGAGAGCTGGAAATCCGCTGTCGTGATCACAATCCCGAAACCAGGAAAGCCTACGACGGACCTTGCAAACTTACGACATATCTCCTTAGCTCCTACGCCTCGCAAGCTGGCGGAGAACATGCTAGCCACACGATTGTCGTGGTGGCAAGAGCAGCACGGATTTTATCACCCCGTACGAATTGGCTTTCGTCCATTTATTGGTAATGGGGACGAGTGGGCTGTCTTGGCATCTGCAGTTTTGTCATCTATCCGCAGCCGCCATGTGCGTACCGTTTTAGCAATGGACGTTGAAAAGGCACATGACAACATCAGTCAAGCAGCCATTCTGAACTCCATTGACATGCTTCATCTCCTTCTGAGAGTGCGTAGTTTTCTCGAATCATTTTTGGAAGACAGAAAATTTGCTGTATACGCATCAGCGGCGAAGCGGTCGGATCATTTGTTCTTTTCTGCGGTGTGCCCCAGGGATCATTATTGTCGCCGAAGTTATTTAATATTAATTTCATCCCGCTTGCTTGGCGCTTACATGACATCCGTGACATAAAATTTCTCATCAGTACGCAGATGACATCACGGTGTGGAGTACTGACCAAGATCTGCGTACTCAGGAGGCTGCCCTTCAATCTGCCTTGGTTGTTACCTCTAATCCATCGGACTTCAACTTTCCGTGCATAAAACAGCATGCGAGTCGGTTGCCAACTGCTAGGGATGCCGTAAACTTGCTGCAAGTCGAATCCGTCTTTGTCTATCAGGCACCCCACTACAGGAAAGTCCAAGTGGGAAAATCCTTCGCTTAACGATTCACCAATCAGGATCAGCGACTTCATGGGTTTCTCAGGCAAAAAGGAAAGCTATTCAGACTTTGGGTTTGATTAGAAGAATTGCTCATAAAACGGGTGGCGCCACCTCGTTCGTTGCAAGGGAATTGCTGAGGGCCGTTCCGCAGCCACGTATTGCTTATCAAACCCAGTTCGGACATCTTACATGAGCCCAATGAGATCGCCTTGAAGCCGTAAAAAGAGAGGCTATGACGACCATTACGTGCCTTCCACGCATCACACCAGTCGTAGCTTTACAAGAGAATGCGCCGCTCATTACCACTGATGAGCTGGTGCAGCAGCGCCGTGATGCGCGCAGCCGTTAGGCCCGTCTATCGCACTCCACGCATGCACTGACTTACACAACGTCACACTCCATTCTTCAGCCGCCAACGCCAGTTCTTCCCCCATGGAAGTTTGTACAGCTCAGCGACAACAAGCCAAGAGATAATCGCCGGCCAACATCTGCTAATTCGCCAACGTTGCTTCGCCAGAAATTTGAAGAAAAAGATGCTTGCCTGGCTGAAGGGTCAATTGTTGTCTACGTAGACGCAAGCACCCTAGCCTCCAAAGCAACAACAGCAGTCTACTGTCCGTGCAGACGTGCCCTGAATCAAACTTCTAGGTTTCAGCTTACGGAACCACCGGATCGAAAGGTCTCTAGAAGGGCCGAGAGCTGCGTCCGGTGGGCGGAGAGAAGAGCGCCCTCGATGGCGGTCGGGAAGCGTCTGGCAACGAATCAGGCGCCGAGTCTGAATGCGGGACATTTATAGAAGTGCAGGAGGTCTCAAGAGCATCCTGGTCAGAGAGAAGGAGGCAGGTTAAATTGAACCAAGAGACTCACCATGTAGCAGGGTAAGCTGGCGCGGAGATGGAGTGTAGATGAGCACCTTTGTGAGGCCTCCGAAAGAGCGAAACAGTAGATGGCAGCGGCAGGCGTTTGCTGTGGACAAAGGAAGGATATGGCGTAAATACTTCGGTGACGGCAGACGCAGTAGGGCATGAAACATAAGCACGGAAGCCTCTCGTGCAACATCGATGTCTTCAGTGACGGCGAGCTTCTGAGGAAGTACGGAACGGGTGTCGTCGGCCAGTTCGTCACATAGTGCAGAAAAATCCTCCTCAGCGCGGACGCAATCGATCACGGCGTTGTTTTTCAAGAAGAAATCCTACCCGAGAATCACGCGGTGGAAGGAAACGACAAGACCAAGAGCTCTATGCTGTAGAAAAGAGCTGCAATGACGACCAGCGCTGTGCATGCGGCGAAAGGTGTGATGCTTCCTTCAGAAGCGGTGCGGAGTGACAAACCATGAAACGTTGATATGTCGTCACTTTGCGTAAACGACGGCGGAGACTCTAGTGCATCACTGAGACGACATCGCCCGTGTCGACCAGCGCGTATACAGACAGGCCATCGACAGATACCGCTATGTTGTTCGCAGGGGAAAGATGACGCCTTGAGTTTTTGGCAGAGAGCGCAGTTCTTGCATCGAGAACTTCGAAACTTAGTTTCTCGCTTGAGCGGATGTTGGGCGATGGCGCATTGGTGACAGCGAACGGTGGCCTGGAAAGGGAGAACGATGGGTCGTTTACGGATGCTGCTCGTTTGCGTACGCATTCGCAGAGGAAGCAGAATGAAGCAGCGGAGGTGAGCAGGCTGAAGACGCAGCCTCGGAAGTGGCGACCATACGACGACGGCAGAGGCGGGCCGCTTGTCTGGGGAAACGGCAGGAGTAACATAAAAGTTGATTGTCCGGTGTACGCCGAGGGCTATAATGGTGCGGTGGTGTAGGATGAGGCTGAGGTGATCGAGAAGGCGGTACCAGGAGCAGGACAGGCTGGCTGGGAGGCAACGCCACAGGCGCAGACTGCACAGCCACTGCGGCCTATAGTCAAAGTCGGAGCAAAAGGAGCAGATTGGCAATCCCGTTCTGGTACACCGACGTGCTTCAAAAGAGCATCGGAAGGAAACACAGGGCGGTAAAGGGGGGGGGGGGGCTTTTGCAACTTGGTCGTTGATGACCTGCTGCAACGTCGGCAGCAGAGGAGAGGCTGCGTCTGGTGTCAGGTGGAAAAGAGAGAGTTGACGCGCAACTTCACATACAAACTGCTCCATCTGTGGCAGCAGTCCCGACTGTTCGGAGTCAACCGTCAAAGCCCTAACAACCTCCGGGTGCGTGAACACAGAACGAGTAAGAGTACGGCGCTTGCGTTATTAGCCGTAGCTCTGGCACTTGGGGATGGCGTCAGTCACGAGTTTTTCCCCCTCTCTCGTCGAGATGATATTGTTTGATCCAGATGTTGACGTTGAGTAGTAGAGGGCGGATCTCATGAGTGACCCTTGGGACGTACTTCACGACTGGTGAGTTTCCGACGGTGTGCAGGACGTCTGACAGTGCGACACTTGGAAGGCTTTTCTCAAGAAGTTATTTATTTCACTATGTACTCAACTGGTTCGCATATGCCGAAAGATTTCGGCCTTTCCGCTTTAACTAAACAAAACCTCAAACCCCCACGACTCCGGACCACCGCCAGCCACCACACGTACAACCTGTCCGGCCTCCGCTCAAAGCACTCCCGTCTCCAACTCCGCGGCACCGGAACCACAACCGGCTGCATATAACCGATCTGCTCGGCTGCCACACACTAACCTCCTGCAGTCTCCTTCGCGCGCACACATCTCGTTACTGTCCCGCCAAAACTACATCCGTAGCCAAAATAATATTCTCCCGCCAAAACATGCTCTTTAGCAACCAATAGATGACTTTCCCGCCACTTTTCAGATGTAAGATGTCACAATGCAAAAGAAAGGTACACAATATAAGACAAACACCTCGCTGTAAGCCACCGTGGCTAACTACAAGATACTGCCACAAGAAGAGACAAAACACAATTTAAAACACGCGCGTCGCTTTAGGCCGCTCTCGCTAGCTAGCAAGGAGGATAAGAAAAAGACGCCCAACGCCGGTCCACCCGAGTCGTCCTTGTCGTCATTTCGGGTTTCGGACCGAGCGAGTTCGACAAACAAGCTATTCCTCACTCGCTTAGGATTAGGAACCTGAAACTCGCGCGGGGCGCAGTTTTGAGTCTTCCCCTTTGGCAGCACGTTCCCCTGCTCCCCTTCGGTGGCCCTCTTCACGCTTTACCGTGACGTACGTAAGCTGTGTCGTGACCCCTCCGCTCTTCTGCTCCATTCGTTCGCCCATTTTTGTTTTGCGCCAGTTCGAAAAAAAAGCAGGTTGCCTCTTTAGGTTGCCTCAAGCCGCCGCACCTCTCCCTAGTAGGAGTATGGGCTAAATATTCCTCTCGAGATACACTACGAGATACACTCCGGAAAGGATTACAAGCGTGCAAGTGCATAAAAGCAAGGTACATTTCTACACACCCCACCATATGCTACATGATCGCATATTTAAAATTAACATAAGGTATACAAGAAGCATGCATGCAAATAAAAATAGAAGCAACAACAGACTACCGAGGCGAGCCTTGGACATCGCTGCTGTCATGCTCCGTGCTCAGGTATTCCTTCTCCTTGTTCACTTCCTTATAGTCATTCACCGTTAACAAGCAGTCAATTTCCCTTGCCTACTACTCTGTCACTGCGCACAAGATGGCAATGTGCGATCTCCCTGATCGACACTCATTGGCACATACGTGAGCTCAGCCTCAATCTGGTGTCCGAAGGTTCCCTTCAATGCTACTTTGCCTCGTGTATCTACGCTCTCCCGCGGTAGCAGTGACCTCCTAATCACGGTGATGTCCGCGCTCAAATCCAACGACGCCAAGATGTCTGATTGCCCCGAAGACAGAAAAATATCTCCCACATTATGCATCTCCGAACACCACTGAGTGCTCGCTTTGGCTCCTGATTCTGGCACAGAATTTCAGCGTTGAGAGCGTTCAGTTCTATCACTCTTCCTATTCTTTGTCTCTTGGAATTCTCGGACCATATGTTCTAAACGGCCACATCCGTAACAGTGGAGTGACGCAGTGTTCTTTCTTCTATCCTGCTCCCATTCCCTGCCGGCAGAATTCCCGTCCATGGCAACGTTACGGACACCTAACTCTCCGTTTCAATTTTTTTATTCAGTTTCGTGACACTCCCTAGCCATATGACCTGGTCGGCCACAATGGTAACATTAGCGTGTCGTCGTATGTGCTTTAAATGGCGCATACTTCACCTACATCTGTTCTTTCCGGTGAAGTTGCGACGCCCCGGCCACCTCCTCTATTCTACGTCGTTCACCAGTGGCCGTAATGATGCACGGAACGCTAGCGCCCGGCGATTTCTCTCGGCTTCTCTCCACGGCACCGTCTACTTCTGTAAGTCCGTCGATTTTCAGCCAGTTTTTATTTTCGTTAAGAGCTATCTGTCGCAGCGCGTCATTAGACAGGGCTTTTTTACAGCTTATCAACCATTACCAGCTCCGTCAGCTCCTCCGCTTTGGTCACTTTTCTACTGCTGATATAATACGAGTAGTAGCTCCGCAGTCGGTAGCCTAACTGGCGCCACGACTCCTGCGGTCCTTTCTTACCCGTGTCAAACATTCTTTTGTATTCCGCCGGGCTTAGTCGCAACTCCCTCAAAATAACTTTCTTTAGCTGTTCATACACAAGTATTTCCTTTGTCCCACTTCGCATCGCCATCGACCGCTTGCAGTCAGTGAGGTAAGGAATCAGGGTTATGGGCTGCACACTTTCCGGTGTTCTGAAGGAGTGAAACAGCATCTCCACAGAATCAAACCAACCCGGAATAAGCTTCTCATTTTTCGGCATTCGAGGCAGTACATGGCTCTGCATGGTGGAATATTTTACCGCTTCTTTTCCTTCTGAAAGATCAGCTGTTCGTTTTGTGCATAAAATTCTCGGTCTCAAATTCAATTTTTGCCCTCTCTAGGCTCATATTTTCAATTTCCATTTTCCATTTCATTTTGGGTCCAGGTTGGCTCTTTTTCATGCTTGCCTTGACCATTCCCTCAGCCGTGTTATTATCCACCTCTGGTGAATGTAGTTTACTGTTTCCCCTTGAAAGGAAAGAGCAATAAAAGCTGAGAGCATCGCTGTCCGCTCACCGTTTTTCTTTCGCCGCCTTCCCCTTAAAGTTCTTAAATCAGGCCAAGTTCCAAAGTTCTCTCACAATGAACTTCGTTCTGACACGCCACCAGTCCTTAAATATAAATCCGCCACACTCTGAAGTCCCGTTCGAATTAAGTCCGTACTTCCTTGCTCTGCTCTTGTCCATGATTCATCTCCACACCTACATCGGTGTCGAAGCTATGATGATTGGTGATTATCGGAGAAGCTCCGTCTGCTGTCTCTTGTTCTTGTGCCGTCGCTCTTCTTTACTGATTTCCGTTTATACGCTTCTCTTCGACACCCAAGGGCAAACTTTCTTTGTGACCTGACTAGCTCGACGTCTTCTCAACTTGCGTTGCCTTTGTCCTCCTCATTCCCGTCGCAAAGCAGCGGTCCATTGTCTCGGATCCTGTGGGCTGCACCCGGCGCGAATTTTTTCCCCTTTCTCTCGTCGAGTCGATGTTGTTCGATCCAGATGTTGACGTGGAGCAGTACAGGACGGGTCTCGTGAGTGACCCTGGGGACGTACTTTGCGACTGGTGAGTTTCAGACAGGTGTGCAGGCTTTCTGACGGTGCGACTCTTGGAAGACGTTCCTCAAGAAGTTATTTATTTCAATATGTACTCAACTGGTTTACATATACGTAAATATTTCAGCCTTTCCGCTTTAACTAAACAAGTCCTCGAACTCCCACTACTCCGGAGAACCGCCGGCCACCACACGGCCAACCTGTTCGGCCGCCGCTCAAAGCACTCCCATCTCCAACTCCGCGGCCCAGGGACCACCATCGGCCGCACACGAACGATCTGTCCAGCTGCCACACACGAACCTCCTGCACTCTCCTTCGCGCGCAACCATCTCGTTTTATTCCCGCCAAAACTACCTTCTCAGCGAAAAAAATATTCTCTCGCCAAAATTTACGCTTTAGCAGCCAGTAGATGACTTTCCCGCCACCTTTCAGACGTAAAATATCACGACCCAAAAGAAAAGTACACATAGCATTCCTTGAGGACGGCGTTATCCCTGGGACACATTAGCTTATTAGAATTGGAGTCAGCGCTAGAGTTCTTACATCTCTGTGCATGAGTGTTTTAATATCTTTATTATTTTTTTATTTGAGTTTGCTGTTTGCTGCAAACAAACCTAATTTGGTTTTTTTCTGTTTTTGTGACTGAGCGCTTTAAGAGCATTGTTATTTACTTTTGCTGTGCGTACTGCAAATAAGCTTATTACTTGTTCTTCTGTCCGTGTTTGTTCATATCTCCTATGTATACTGTATTCTGTACTCTTCTCGTAATATTCAAGGCGTTTTTGTTCCCTCTTTAATGTTCCTTTTCCTGACGCATGTACCCTGTTTTACATGTTCTGTAGTGTTTGTTTTTGTGTTACGTTGAACTGTACATCATCGGCCCAAGTGGTTGCTGTGAATTAGTGAAAAGGACATTCATTATTACAGCGCAAAGACGGCACAGAAGAAGAAGGGGACACAACAGCGCTGACTGTCGACTAAGTTTTATTCGAGACCAGTAGGGTTTTTTATACCACCTGGTGATCAAAACAGGAAAAAAACATACAAGAATAGCTGTAGGCATGCGCAAGGGTACAAGAACGGCGGTTATCCGGCACGTGTTAGATTTCACATTCTAGATATTTCATCTCTTTCTGGGACAATGCCACGGATGGTGCGCTTATGCACTCGTCCTGCAGTCTTATAATCATAGCAGCTTCTATTATTTCTCTTGTTAGTGTGTCTCGGTGTTTCCCTATGACACTGCATTGCCTGTACATCGGTTCACATTTATCCTCGCTGTCATCTTCTGCGCTGCAGTCCCTGCAATGTTTGGCTACGTGGCCTGAAGTAGCCACACGTGCGACATTGTCACTGTGCTCTTTTAGCCTTTTGTTGAGACAGCGGCCAGTCTGCCCGATATATTTTTTTCCCACAGGACATGGGCAGTGAATACACCACACCTTCTTTACAAGGGACAAAATGATCCCCGTGCTTAACTTTACACCTGCGCGTTTCGTTAGTGGTGCAGTTAACTTTTTTGCACAAGCTGGAAAGCTTTTCCGGCGCTGAAAATACTACGACAACGCCGGCCCTACTTCCAATTTTTCGGAGGTTGTGCGACACCTGATGGAGATAAGGCAAAACAACAACCTTTCTTCTTTCCCTTTGCCTAACCGGTTCGCTAGTGTGGCGAGGTCTCAGGTTTTTTAGCTGCTTTTCTGCCACTGACACTAGTACATCGGACGGATAACCAGCCATCGTAAGGCGATCAACTTGTTTCGCAAAGCTTAGTTCCATACTATGCTGGCAACTCTTCTTTAAAACATTATTAAAAACAGAATGAATAATGGCCCTTTTTACAAGTTTCACATGGGCTGATGCATATGGCAGGATGGGTTTTTTTGCCCGAGGCTCGTACGACCAACACACATGGGACGGAGTGAAATGAAGGGCGAGATCTAAGAACCTGATAGAATCATTAAGTGGGGTTTCATGTGTTAAAACCAGTGGTTTAAGACACTCTGTGAATACTGAATGAATTTTTGAGAACTGCTGCTCAAAACTGAGGTTGTCATTTTGTACTAACGCAAAGTAATCGTCAACAAATCTAAAAATCAGGTTCTTAGATCTCGCCCTTCATTTCACTCCGTCCCATGTGTGTTGGTCCTACGAGCCTCGGGCAAAAAAACCCATCCTGCCATATGCATCAGCCCATTCGAAACTTGTAAAAAGGGCCATTATTCATTCTGTTTTTAATAATGTTTTAAAGAAGAGTTGCCAGCATAGTATGGAACTAAGCTTTGCGAAACAAGTTGATCGCCTTACGATGGCTGGTTATCCGTCCGATGTACTAGTGTCAGTGGCAGAAAAGCAGCTAAAAAACCTGAGACCTCGCCACACTAGCGAACCGGTTAGGCAAAGGGAAAGAAGAAAGGTTGTTGTTTTGCCTTATCTCCATCAGGTGTCGCACAACCTCCGAAAAATTGGAAGTAGGGCCGGCGTTTTCGTAGTATTTTCAGCGCCGGAAAAGCTTTCCAGCTTGTGCAAAAAAGTTAACTGCACGACTAACGAAACGCGCAGGTGTAAAGTTAAGCACGGGGATCATTTTGTCCCTTGTAAAGAAGGTGTGGTGTATTCACTGCCCATGTCCTGTGGGAAAAAATATATCGGGCAGACTGGCCGCTGTCTCAACAAAAGGCTAAAAGAGCACAGTGACAATGTCGCACGTGTGGCTACTTCAGGCCACGTAGCCAAACATTGCAGGGACTGCAGCGCAGAAGATGACATCGAGGATAAATGTGAACCGATATACAGGCAATGCAGTGTCATAGAGAAACACCGAGACACACTAACAAGAGAAATAATAGAAGCTGCTATGATTATAAGACTGCAGGACGAGTGCATAAGCGCACCATCCGTGGCATTGTCCCAGAAAGAGATGAAATATCTAGAATGTGAAATCTAACACGTGCCGGATAACCGCCGTTCTTGTACCCTTGCGCATGCCTACAGCTATTCTTGTATGTTTTTTTCCTGTTTTGATCACCAGGTGGTATAAAAAACCCTACTGGTCTCGAATAAAACTTAGTTGACAGTCAGCGCTGTTGTGTCCCCTTCTTGTTGTGTGCCGTCTTTGCGCTGTAATACTGAATGTAGGTAACCAACTCGCCCAAAATGTATTATAATGAAAAGGAGTAGCCGGAGCCGCTAGGCAGCATCAAGTTCTCCTTTAATCTTCGTGTAAATAAAAAAAAGTACACAGTATCAAACAAACGCCTCAATGCAAGCCGCCGTGGCTAACAAAGAGATACTGCAACGAGAAGATACAAACAAAATTTGAAACACACGCGTCGCTGTTAGGCGCTCTGGCTAGCTAGCAAGAAGGATAAAGAAAGGACGCCCAGCGCCGGTCCACCCGAGTCTTCCTGTCGTCGTCTCGGGTTTAGGACCGACCGACTTTGAAAAACAAGCTATTCCTCACTCGCTCAGGCCTGGGAACCTGAAACTCGCGCGCAGCGCCGTTTTGAGTCTTTCCCCTCTGTCAGCGCATTCCACTGCTCCCCTTTGGTGGCACTCCTCACGCTTTACCACGAAGTACGCTAGCTGCATCTTGATAGCGTGGACAACGGTTGGTGGATTTTTGGCAAGAAGCATATGAAACGCGTAGTCGTTATTGCCCTTCAGAATGCGGTCGTTGTTAGCGCGCGCTGAGCGTTGAAGCATCTTCGTGCTTGCTGAGGTGCACAACATCTTTGATATAACTGGTGAAATTCTCACCAGGCATCTGCGCCCGAGCACGCAGGCGTTGCTCAGCGCGCAGCTTGCGCATCGCAGGCCAGCCGAAGACATCGGCGAAACTGCTCTTGAAGGCTAGACACGATGTGATGTCGGCCTCGTGGTTCCGGATCCACAAGTTTGCAACATCCGTGAGATAGATTATGACGTTGTTTACTTTGAGGCCGTAGTCGCATTTGTTATGGGTACTGACCCACTCGATTCCCAACAGTGCAAAAATGGTTTAGCTGACGAACTTCGACAAATTTCTGTACGTAAGAAATTACAGGTAGCTGAGGAGTAATGCAATGCCTATTGGTAATCCCCTTTTTTAACCGCGCAGTAAACTTTGTTTTATGCTAAGAAGATAAAAAGGCACCTCAATCATTAAGCATGCCGGGGGCGCGAAGATGGCTTGCGAACTTAAACGAATGAGCTTATAAAAGCAATCATGGCAAGAAGAGGTGCACAAAATGCTCCAGTGGTCGTATCCAAGTAAATCATGTTCGTATAGCGAATGGCAACGTAAAGCAAAATATATTTATATTTATATATTTATATTTTATTAACTCTCTCATGGTTACGTCAGCAACAAAGTAGAGAGGACGCAAGGCAAAAAGCTGCGTTGTTGCTGCTTGAGAGCCACCTTGCGCCCTCTGCCGGGGATGTATAACCCCGCAGCTGATCACAACAACAGTGGAAGAGCGCACTGACAAACACAAGAGAAATACAGCCACAAAGTATCTACATTTGACATTTGCATGAAGTTACGCCTCTTATACCATTGGAAGTTATTACACAAAAAAACTACTCCACATTTCAACACTACACATTTCAACACTACACTGCACATTTCAACACTACACACTACACAGTCCACATTTCTATGTACAGGGAACATTTACAATCGCCTGAGATACAATGCAAGTAAAATGAAGGTACACGAAACTTTATATATGTTCTGATCACGAGCTATGTACATTCAAGCATTCGAATAAGTGTGACTAATTTACGCAGGGAAGTCTCTTCGAGTATTATGTTGTTATTTTGCAGAATATCGAGGTAATGGGATAAAGTATATGTGAGTGACTTCTTACCGTATGTGCTACAGCAGAAAGGTACGCACCATGACATTTTGTTCCGTGTATTGTAGGATGAAATCGAACGAGTCAGGTTGAGACTTGATAAAATGAACTCATTATTAGTGGAAACAGCGTTTTTGTACATAGAGAATAACTCGAATCGGAATAACTCTGAGATTGTCATGATATTAAACCTTGCAAAGTAGGTACCCGTATGAGTACACCACGGTACATTAGCTATTAATCTAGTTGCTCGTTTTTGAGCAATTAGAATTTTCATTTGATTTTGCTTGGTGGTTTTCCCCTAGACCATGAGAGAATAAGTTATGTGTGGCAATATAAATGCATTGTAAATTAAAATTTTCACTTTAGTGGGAAGTGTGTGCCTCAGGCGACATAGAATGCCATTAATAGTGTTTATTTTCGTGCATATTTTCTCAATATGTTCAGCCCAATTAAGAGACTCGGTCAAAACAACACCAACACATATCACAGTTTGCACGACCTCAATTTTTTTGTTTGCTAACCGAAGGTCGAGGCACCATACAGTTGCGTGAAAAGTTTACATAGAGTAAATAAAAACTTACAAGACAGTTTCGCGTGTGTTCGGGTGTTCGCTTCAGTGCGAGCAAGCAATTTTTCAGACTTCTATTTTGACAGTTCCAATTTTTTAATGTAGCGATGACGGCCGTGTGGTCGCTAAGTTAGTTGTTGGATGCTTAATATCATGGATCACATAATACCTTTTAATCTTATCGTCCACACCACCTGAAAGTTAAGGATAAATACTTTTCACACTGCCTCAGACGAAAGGTATCGATCGTGTCCTCTGAACTCAGGAGCATGCTGGCAATTTTTGAGCGGCTTGCGGCCTAGCGCGAGGAATCACAAAGGCACTCGAGGCGAAATTCTTGCGACAAATTTAAGAACGCCGCTTCTGAAGGCACAAGATGCTGGCAGGGAATTCGAATGAATCTTCAAGTGACCTTTCTTAATACGGGCACCCGTTAATCCGTTCTCTGTCTTCTGCATTGCATGCGTCGAGCGCGTCTCCTTGTTGGTTCCTCTCTCCTGGGGATACCCTCGCCCAGCGGGCATTCGCCGCTACCGCAGATGCTTACTTCGCACAGGTGATGCAACGGCCCCGCAATTCCCAGGAAACTCGCGGGTGTTTAGCCGAGTTGACTCCGCAGCTCATCTGGTGGCGTTTCGTGACATCAGTAGTACCAGGGGTCGTACTGCGTCCTGTAGAGTTATTGGGAAACGTGCACGCGCACCCGCGCACACAGCGCTCGCTTTGCCCGAGCTTGGGGGCGGCTTAGCCAAACTCAGTTAACCCGGCGTACGGCGATCAAGAGAGAGAGAATGGAAGATTCTGTCCTGCGAATGGCGGAGCGGCCGCCACCGATGACAATGACGCAAAACTGAGGGACTGAGGAACAAAGAGCGCACGCTATGAAAAAGCCCCTAATCAGGCACGAGTACATAAGCATAACGGGACCGGCTCGCACACACCTTCCAAACCGCTCAACCGCACTCGCCGGTGTTTATTTTGAGAGCTCGCACTGCGCATGGCACTCACCGCTATGTCGACAAAAGTCAAAGGTGCATTTCCAGCTGTTTTTTTCTCTTTTTGGGCACTCAGGCCTAAGCCAAATCTAGTTTGCATGGTTTATGAAGTAGATTATTGCAATACTTGGCTCGCGCGACATCACACGCAGAACCCAAGTAGTGTCATGATCAATGTCGGCGATCAATGTCTACTGTCAGTAAACAAAAGCGTGTAGGTTGCCTAACTTGCAGGAAGAAGCGATGCCAAGTTTCCAACCGCCTCCAGACAACAACGCTGGCTCAAAGCACGCACAGTAATTTCAAACACTTCAATCGGGGAAACTCAAATTGCGACAGAGTTAACGTAGTGTATATGCTCGTGTATGGCGATTGTCAAATACAATACATTGGTTAGACCTAGAATTCCTTCCGAATTATATTCAGTAACCACCGCGTGCATACTAATTTTTTTTCACTCATCCCCCTGTCGAAACACGTTCTTCAATAAAGTAATGAATTTGGCAACCTGAAAGTTACGCTGCTAGAAAGCGGCTTCAAAAACGTCCCTCAGCGTGAGCAACGTGAATCATACTTTAAATTTTAGTTTAATACGGTGCGAACTGGCAAAAATGAGAACTTCGGTACTGTCTCCTCACTTCAGAGGTCAGAGGAGTGCTGAAATTCACAGCAGCGCTTTCATCACCTGAGGTCATGCTAATTTGCGGGCTAGCTTCCACATGCCGCCTTTCTTCTACTCCAGTATTCTTTTCCTGGACATGGCCAAACGTTACTGCTGAAACTATAATTTTAGTAAACCACACTACTTCCCGTTCTATTTTTCGTTTCTCTATAGATCAGAAAGATGATACTTCGTCCATAAATTTGGGACACTAACCCGTGGAAATAGGGCAAACTTCGGCGATTTTGCGTTTTTCAAAAGCCTAATTAAAAGAGGCGATGGACCTTTTCTGCATGTTGTTTTAGTGCACTAGCAATTATAGAGGCTGTTCCCCGCATTTGGGCGTTTTGTGTTTGTCTGTGTTTGTGTCTGTCGGTCTGTTTCATGTCGAGCTTTCACAGGAAAAAATTTTGAAAATTGAAAAATTATATGGCACTGTTATGGAAACATTGAAAGTAATGGTCCATTTTTCTGATATGTCGCAAAATATCTCTTCTACCGCGTTTCCACCGATCGTTTCGAGCAGTTAAGTCTGCCGTAGAAAAGCAAAAAGGGAACTCATTTTACGACAGCAAAAATTTGAATAGAAAAAAAAATACAGGACTGCCGTCGGGTGATCTGCTGATATATTGATTGTTATAGTGAAATTTTACATTATATGAAAAAATTGCGTTCATAAGCGCAAAAGTGATTTTGTCCCGAATTGCTGGATATGGTCGGAAGCCTGTTTTGTGCCACTGTTCACCTGTTCACCTGCCCACCGGGTGGCTTAGTTGCTGAAGTGTTGCCGATGGGCTGGTAAGCAGTGGCACTGTGGAACAAGGCCCGGTGTTGTGCCAGGTGTTGCCATATCCTCCTTTCACTTTTTTATGAACCAGCACAAGTACCAATAGCCACCTCAACCTGGCAGAGGAGCGCCGCACGGGAACATAACATACCAGCGCACAATCCACATTTGGCCTAATTACCCAAATAGATTGGAAGTTTTTTTCCTGCTCACTATGCAAGCGCCTGCCTCCTTCATTTTCTTTCTGTTATTCCTCTTCTCGAAAGTCCCCCCCCCCCACACTTTTTTTTCGCAGCAATTGAAGGGACGCGGCGGAAACGGCCTACTGACGAATCACTGTCAGGAGATAAAGCGGATGCACTCTGCGGCTCCCGACTGCGGACTCGGGTTTCCTCACGCGTCTGGCCGGCCGCCGTCCTGCCGATCAGAAGCGCGAAACGACGTGGTACTGAAACATTGCCGTAACTTACATCTCAACGGTCTTCAACAACTGCACCTCTGGGGAGCGCGTCCTGCGATGATGTGCATATAAGAAGCTGCGGTGTTTTCCTTTCTTCCTTTCTTTATTTTCGTTTTTTTTTGCGTCGTTTGTGCTTTTACGTTATTTTCTTCCCTTGAGTTTGAACTTGGCAGGGAGCCTCCCCAAATATCCTGCGGACGTTCTCTCGCAGACCGTTCAGCCCTCTCCACCTCCGCTGCATCGCTCTTACCTCCACCGCTTGTCTTCTTTCTTCCCATCTCCTAGCTTTGCAACCCTCCTCTTACCCCTGTAATCAACGGGAGCACTCGGATCTATCACTCTGTCAATTTCGGGATGTGTTTGTTTTTCTGCAAAGGTGAGAGAGAGTTCCCCCTGCCTATTTCTATACAGTGCTCTGCATAAGTGGTTCTCGCTGGTCAGACGTCATCATACCCTTACGAAGACCGGTTCACCATCCAAACCCTTTGGTATAATAAATCT
Source organism: Amblyomma americanum (assembly GCA_030143305.2). Taxonomy (NCBI): domain Eukaryota; kingdom Metazoa; phylum Arthropoda; class Arachnida; order Ixodida; family Ixodidae; genus Amblyomma; species Amblyomma americanum. The sequence continues at coordinate 431,591 of JARKHS020025732.1, read as the reverse complement.
TTATTCAATAATCACATTTCAACTCAATACTCAAATTTGAATATTGGGTGTTTCACCTAAGACATTACACAATTTTTAAAATTGACTTTTTTCCTTAGAAGACCGCATCTCGTGCATAGTATTGTCAACGATAAAGGACATAAGCTTGCCGCTAAGACGTGCTAACTAGCAGGTGTGTTAACTAATAATGAATAGTTAACTTTTTAACTATTACTGTTAGGCTCCTCTATTATTGAGAAGCATATGTAGCCTACTGTAAATAATATTAATAGAGGTTTTTACAATTTTGAAAACGCCATTACCATCGGCTCTGTGGCCCACAAAATTTTGGTTATTTCGACGAGTTACGTGCATTGGAGACGTTGCTTTGCCTGCATGTATTTTGGCGCGATGTAGACAGAAATTGATGGGACACATCGCCGAGGGTAACCGCGTTTTCGAAATTCTAAAAACATATATGAATACTACTTACGGTAGACTGCACGCCTCTCAATAATTAAGGAGCTTAACAGTAATAGCTAGAAAGAATTAACTATCAAATTTTAGTTAACCAGCCTGCTATTGGGACATCCTAGCTGATCCTGATGCACAACACTGAGGATGTTATGCTGAAAAAAACGATTTTCGAACTCAAACAAGCTATTTTTAAAAAAATGTGCAGTCTTAGATGGAACACCTTGTGTTAGACTGTCGTGGGACTCAGGCCGCGTATAGTCTTTCACAGTACTCAATAGCATAAAACATAGAGCCTTCTTCAGAAGGCATTTTCACCCCACGAAGCCGTTCGTGTCCTGTTAAGAACGGCCATAGCAAGTCTCACCTGTTGGCAGCCAACACTTCTGTTTCTGCTCGGTGGCTCCGAGCAACCCGATGGTTATCGCCTGCGGTCAACGACCACACAGAGAGGACCCAGGTGTCAGCTGGTTCCAATCAGCGAGCTTTGGCCGGTCGGAGTGCGGGACCTGAAAGAGCGGAGGCTTGAAGTTTGAGCTCAACCGGACACCTTTCCGAAGTCTCCGACGCCGCTGCGGCAAGCAAACGCACGTTATCTTCCCGAATCGCTGGTACTAGACAGTTTTAGCTGTGCGTACGCAAGTGGTTGCTTACGCAAAGCTCTACGGCGCTGCGTGCGTTACACTGTCCGCTCCGAAGTATAGTTTTAGCTCGCCGAGCCGTAGCGTCCCTCATGGGCACGTGTCAACAGTAGCGCCATCTAGTGACAGCACGTGAAAGCACATCAACGCTCGGTTGAAGAAAATTTCCTCCGTGACTACTGATAACTAGGGTGAGTGCATTAGGAGTCTTTTTTTTTTCCAAGAAGAAAAATTTATGAAAACCGAAGAGAATGTAATAACTGACTAAAAAACTGCTTTGCCAGGTGTCGTTGCTTTGAGGAAAACACACTGCATTTAGTTAGGCCTAGGTACTTGAAAATCGTCAAATTACCTGAAAAACAGAGGCTAGTTATCACTTATACCGCTACGTGTGGGCAAGAGTAGGCGAAATAAAAGTGAACCGCTACCATTTGAGCGAGCTATTGCGTCGGCGAATCCAGCGGCGATGTGTATTTATTCCGAAGCGGGCGGGCAGGGCGCCGCGATCTTGTCAACGTTAACGTACGCAAGCCACGCAAGCGCCGCAACGCAAATTCCACTGGCTAGCGTACCCACGCAAGACGCAGGGCTTGCGCTTGCGTTCTGCGCATGCGCACTACCGTCCCTGCAAACTCCTTGCATACGCTAAGCCGTTGCGTACGTACAGCTAAAAGTGTCTACTATAGAGAGTTGTAGCATATCATTACCGTGTTTACGTTACCGTTTACCGGCCCCGTACATCTAGTGACATCTGTGCATGCGCCGCCACTTACCTGTCCACTGGCACTTTAGGGAAACATTTAGCGTTGCGGAGAGTTAGCGTTCGCTCGTAAACAAACATAGCGGCGCCCTGCACGGCCGCTTCGGACCAAATACAGCACCGCCGCCGCGTTCTTTGGCGCCATTTCTCGCTATACATGAAGGCATTCGCTTTTAATTTGTAAATTCTCACTCATACGTCGAGGTCTGAGTAAGAACTACGCCATGTTTTTGAGAATATTTGCTGATTTTTGAGCAGTTAAGCCTAACTATATGTCGCGTACGTAGCCAAATAGCAACGAGTGCACTGCAGCTCTTCAGTTTTGTGCCCATTTAACATTTTTTCTATATTTTCAAAATTGGTAATGCTACTTCCATTGCTATATTCGTCAGTAATTACAGAAAATAAAAGGTTTCTCCAGCCCGGAGTTGGCTCGCTTTAACCTACTGTCACTAGATGGCTTCACTGTGTTCACATCCACAAACATAAAGATGCAACGATGCGGCGCTGCAAACAGGTGTCGTAGTTGTGCTTTTTTTTACAGCGCTCGCAACGCAACGTGCGCTGTGTATGCAAGCTTACTGAGGTCTACATAGTGAAATTGTCGACTGGCCAGGGTAGGCAAAGGTATTTAGCTTCACGGGCACATTTGAAAAGCCGCTGAGTCGGCTGTTAGCTGAAGTGTATTCGGTACGTCTTGAAAAAGATTATTAAAGTGCATGTAGCATCTCGCTTCATAGAAATGATTGCAATGCATCCGTATTTTTGTTTGCAATACAAGCTAGTCATCTGCCTTCATCATCACTCGTTTTAGCCTTACGGTAACTGGTTACGGAAGAAACGGTACGCTAAAACGTCTTCTGGCGTGCGCCGAGCTAACCGGAAAGTCCGGCGTCCGGTAACACGGTAAACGGTAACGTAAACCCGGTAATGGTATGCTATACCTCTCTTATGTCGGGGAATGAAAGGGCCTCGTTTCCGGTAGCTGTTCGGCGTGCCGAGCACCGCGGTTTGCTGGCGGTCATTGTCACCAACCATCGCAAGCATATTTAAGGAAAAGGACCCCTTTCGGCCTCTCTTCCCGCCCTTGCAATCCGGTCTAGGGTGTCGGTTGACATCTAATGAAGAACAGGTGTCGGCAGCACGTGGTAACCTTTGGCTGGCGAGATGACATCACCTACAGCAGTCGGAGTGACCCCGACGGCATCCTTCTCTCTCTCTGGCTCAACTTGGGACAGCTGCGTGTCCCTGTGTGCGGTGGTGGGAGTTTGTGCGTGCGAGTGAAAGTTTCAGGCACTCCCACCCCAGCGAGGGCGTCCTCAACCTGGAGAATTTAGGAAATAAGAACGCTATAAAACTGCGGCGAGTGCAGTTTAAAAAGCTCACTTTTGATCTTTACGCTTGTAAATATGTAAATAAACCCAGTCTTCTTTCTCTTATCATCACACTATTTTCACTCGTCTACAGTCCTGTCCTGGTCACGGTAGGAGCGGGCTTTGTCTCGCCGTGATACCGTCGAGCCGCAACCGCGTTCCCCACATCGCCAACAGGCCGTAGTTGGCTAAAGAACAGTCATGTACAACATTTGCGTGGCGCACATTCGTTACAACAAATTTATTACGGCAGGTCAAGGAGATCAGGCCATTGAAATGCATGCAAACGTCAGGAGACATGCGTGCACCGTCTGGTAGGATAAATGAAAACACCATCTGACTGGCTAGCGAGGCAACACAAATAAATTTCATTCCGCAAATCAGCTTCCCGCAAACTTTTGTTATGCACGACTGTACATCAAAGTACGAGAAGCCGCACAAACGCCAGGCGAGAAGCGCCCGGAAAAGCCTCACATGAAAACAAGACACGACCTCTTGTAGCAGGTGCCTCCGGTTATTAGCTCGCGCAAACAATGTGCTAAGCTGCGAAGGGGCGAATGGCAGAGCCAGGAGCATGGCGAGTGCAGGAAATTAGGTTTGTTTGTTGTTGTCTTTTCCCATCAACGAGGTTCCCTCGCAGGGGAAATTTGGTCCAGTCATCTGCCAACGTTCGCGTGCTACTCAGAACATCCTCTGCTCATATAAGTTTACTGATCATCGGTGACAGCGCTAGCCTTTGTATTTGCGGTGAACATTTCAGGACGTGTTCTTTTTTTGTTGTTGAGTAGCTTCTATAAAACGTATTTTCAGCTAAACAATGCCGAAAAATCAAACGAAAAGGACATACTAAAACTGAAACAATGCTCAGACTGCACGAAGGCTCTACTGCCGCTTCATGGTTCACGGAAAAACGCACAGATTTTTGTGATGGTAGAACCACTTGTGCTATGAATTATTAGACGCATCTGTATTATTTGGTGAAACACTCATGCGTTTTCAGCCGCCGCGGTGGCTCATTGGTTATGGCGCTCGGCTGCTGACCCGGAAGACGTGGGTTCGATCCCGGCCGCGGCAGTAAAATTTCGATGGAGGTGAAATTCTAGAGGGTCGTGTACTGAGCGATGTCAGTGCATGTTAAAATACTCCAAGAGATCGAAATTTCCGGAGCCCTTCACCAGCGCGTTCCTCGTAGCCTGAGTCGCTATGGGGCGTTAAACCTCCATAAACCGTGTACTCATACGTTTCTATCAATACGTACAGTCTTGGTCAGAGTACGTCAGGCCGCAGGGAACGGGCCAGGAGCGGCTGCACTTCACCCTCACGGCATTGCTACAGCCGTCGCGCGCCGCCGCTCGCTTGCGCCGAGAACAGAGTCGATGAGAAGAATGTGCCTCGCCCTCAGAACCCCCTTGATATCAGAGCCCGTGAAAACGTAGTGCGGCGTTCGCTTTTTGTGCTACATGCGTGTCTTAAGGCCGCTATGCGAAGGTGCTTTGCGCGACTGAATGCGGTGGCCAGGGCGATGCTGCCTGGAGCTGGAGTGACATTTTACCAGCCGTTTGGATTCATCCAACGCGCTACAGCACATCCTTACAATGGCTTTATTAAAAGAATCGCAACGACGAGCACAAATATAAACTCACTTCTTTTTGGAGGACTGTGTTGTACGTATTCGGAAATATGTTTTATTAAAACGACAATCTTGGGCCCTTCCGAAATAAGCTTTGTAATCGAAATTCCGGCTTCTGCTTTTTTTTTAATTGATGACCAGTAAATGGTTAACACAATATAATACAACTTCATGCCGCACATGGGCACCCGGAGACAAGTCAAGCTAACATTTATATATGGTGTTTCCGAAAAACAGTACCACATTGAAAATATGAATCTTTATCTGTCGAGCGCCGGCGCTGGCAGCGCCGCGATAGCGGAACGCAAGTGGGCTCCTGGCCCATTAACATCGGCTTGAAGTTTTTTGGCGAAGACTGTACGTAACATGTGGGCTCTTCTCTTTAGGAATAATTTGTGTATGACTTTGATGTTTGCCTTCTTTCATGTGCTGATCTCTGTTTTTACGCTAACACTCAATTAGCACGTAAATAGAAATGCTCAATTTGGCCATAAGCACCACCACTGCATTGGAGAGTTTCTAAAAACGTGTGAGATTAGGCCGCTACTTGCGCAAGAACTGCGAGCTCTTGGTACGATTTTGTGCGTGTGAAAAAAGAATTTTGCATCAAGAGATAGAGACCGAAACAGTAGGACGGAAAGGCAGGGAGGTGAACTAGGCGATACCCAGTAGGCTGCCCTACACGTGGGGAGGGAAATAAAGGGGGGGGGAAGGAAAGAAAGAGCAGCAACGAAATGAGTTTTTCTCGTGCCCATTGACTACAATAAGAAGGGAATAGAGGAGCACACTTAATGCTTAAAGTTTATAGTCGGGAACTCAACCATGAGTCCATTAAGAACTTCAGGAGCACCTTCACCACTTTCCTTTGTGATGAAGGTTTTGTCGAATGCCCCAGAATCTTGGTTTCTGCAAGAGAACGAGAGTCCAAGTGGCGAAGTGTAGCAGCCAGGAAGGCACGCTCTCGCTCACATCCAGGGCAGTCACAGAGTAGGTGCCCGATGTTTCATCGCATCCGCACTGCTCACTCTCTGGAGAGTCTGCCATTGCGATGAGATGGGCGTTTGTGAACGCCACTCTCAGCCACAGGCGGCCGTGCAACAGCGTAGTATCACAGCGGAGGATACCCGCCGCGGTGGCTCAGTGGTTAGGGCGCTCGACTACTGATCCGGAGTTCCCGGGTTCGAACCCGACCACGGCGGCTCCGTTTTTATGGAGGAAAAACGCTAAGGCGCCCGTGTGCTGTGCGATTTCGGCGCACGTTAATGATCCCCAGGTGGTCGAAATTATTCCGGAGTCCTCCACTACGGCACCTTTCTCTTCCTTTCTTCTTTCACTCCCTCCTATATCCCTTTCCTTACGGCGCGGTTCAGGTGTCCAACGATGTATGAGACAGATATTGCGCCATTTCCTTTCCTCAAAAAACAATTATTATTATCACAGCGGAGGATAATAATTGGTTTTGGGGGGAAAGGAAATGGCGCAGTATCTGTCTCATATATCGTTGGACACCTGAACCGCGCAGTAAGGGAAGGGATAAAGGAGGGAGTGAAAGAAGAAAGGAAGAAGGAGGTGCCGTATTGGAGGGCTCCGGAATAATTTCGACCACCTAGGGATCTTTAACGTGCACTGACATCGCACAGCACACGGGCGCCTTAGCGTTTTTTCTCCATAAAAACGCAGCCGCCGCGGTCGGGTTCGAACCCGGGAACTCCTGATCAGTAGTCGAGCGCCCTAACCACTGAGCCACCGCGGCGGGTATGTTCTGCTTTGGAGTTAATTAATTTCATATCCTCATGCTGGTCGTGCCCCTACTTTGAGAATTCATTAAATTTGCTGAAAGTTTTTTCATGGCAGTGTCGATCCAAAAAAAGACACGCATAATTTATTGTAATCAACATCAGAGTGATGTGAATATATAGATCTGCAAAGTGCTGAAATTCGTGCTCATAATTATTGCATTGTCTTTATTAAGCGTGCTCAAATGGTGGCCGTAAGGGGAAAGCGTTATTAATGAGCAAACGTCCAGACGGGAAAACGCTTTCTTTTTATACTTGAGTTTTTAACTTTCATGGAATATGGAATATGGACAGCTGATGACTGCGTAGACACTTCAATTAATCGACGACGTCAGCTGCATATTCAAGGCATGCAATGTGGGTAACTGAGATATTCATTTTTACACAGCTTTGTGTGCCCTACCCATCGCAAATATTGCTTGACATTACTAGCTATAAAAACCCTTTGCTGCAGAGCCGAAAATAACTACGCAGGCATAATATGTTCTTTGTTCACGACGCAAATCGGCTCACATCAATGTTGTCACAAGGAGATGAGGGAGTATGCCATGTAATGACATTCAATAAAGAAAGTCACATTTTACGCCAAAAAGTTCATAATTACATCTTTGATCCGTCTTTAAATGACGCCACTTTTTCTCTTCAGCTCATTGCTTTCAGGAGCAAGTGAAATGAGGGATATCTGCTTATTTATAGGCTGAGATACCGGCAATTCAATAAAATTTGTAATAATGATAAAATTTAGCGTCGACCACTCGATTCTTTTAAATTTACTGGAAGTATCCCAAAAATAAACACAAAAATTTTTAGTGTTTACGTGTATGGTAACGCGGACAGTGAGCACTAGCTGTGGAGACGCAACTATATTTCAATCCCATTTATTTATCGTCGATATCACTCATTCGTTGTCAATGACGATAATCACGGCCTCATCACTCTATAAGTCGTTTGACAATCGTGACTGCTACGAACTTCCTTCCAATTTCCCGTTGTCGTTGCATTCGAATTCAACGAAAACCAACGAGTGGAAATCGAACATTCCTTTATCCCTTCCCTTAGGGCGCGGTTCAGGTGTCCAAAGATATATGAGACAGATACTGCGCCATTTCCTTTCCCCAAAAAGCCAATTACTACAGGGCATACAGCTACGCGCTCCCATGTTCTGGAGAGGTGGCGAACGTCTTCTTCTCCTTTACATACCCCTCACCCCCCTTTCCTGTGGAGCCCCTGTACGCGTGGCTGCATCTGTAGCTGCACTCTCGCCGCTGTAATGAGGAATACAATGCGGCCAGAATGTGTCTCACTCGTAGCTCTATGGTGGCCGCCGTTTCGACAGTAAGGATCTCGCTGTCGATCCCGCGGCTCCGTGCCGAGTCGGCGGTCATTAAGAGGGTCGTGGCATTCCTTCTCTAAGAAATATACTTTAAAAGAGATGTTGGGCTAGTTGGATTTGCGAAAAATTATACATATTTTTAGCCCAACAAGGACACGAACACAAAGCACAAATACAAACACGAGCGCTGAGTTGCAACTGATTTATTTAGGGATCCACGACGGCATATGCAACCAAAGACCTGCGCGGGCGCCGCCTAACAAGTCAATTGGAAACAGCCAGAGAAAAAAAGTCATTGCACTAGACGTGATAAAAAATTCTCCTCAGCGTTTTACAAGGCAACTGAAGTGCAACTCACACAATATAATCTTCATTTTCTTATGAAAAACGCCTGCAAGGTTTCACGAGCGGTTTTATGTTTACTCCTGCTAGGGACTGACACGCAACGAAAACGCCGCTCACAAGCTCTGCAGGCAATGCAGTGATCAACAAGATTCGTGCGCTCCCTATTAGCCAGGTCTCTTTCATGCTCCCTGATTCGGTCGTTAACGCAACGCCCCGTCTGGCCAATGTACACTTTGCAGCAAAACAGGGGAATCTTATATACAGCGTTCATGATGCACTTAACAAAACGTTTTCCGTGGTTCTTTTGACAGCCACCTTTTTTGTCTTCGCATATGATGCGACCGCAAAGTTGAGTGAGTTTCCTGTGGGCAGAAAAAAACCACCGGCGCGTCAAACCTATTTGCCACATTTTTTAAGTTGTGGGTTACCTTTTGCAGGTAGGGAACCACTTCCGGTCTCTGTTGAATGTTCAGGGGCTCCGCAGCTGTCGTGCGCATTCCGGGCTTCATTTTCAGCAGCGTTTTCAGCAGCGTTTCCGCCAATGACGCCACGACTGACCCAGGGCAGCCAGCTGAAAACAGCCTTTCTATCATTAATTAGGTAGGCTGTTTTCAGCTGGCTACCCTAGGTCGGTCGTGGCGTCAGTGGTGGAAACGTTGCTGAGGAAAATGAAGGCCGGAACGTGAACGACTGCTGTGAAGCCCCTGAACAGTCGACAGAGACCGGAAGTGGCTCCCTACCTGCACAAGGTCACTCTCAACTTAAAAAAGGTGGCATATCGGTTTGATGTGCCGGTGGTTTTTTCAGCCCCCAGGAAACTCGCTCAACTTTGCGGGCGCATCACATGCGAAGACAAAAAAGGGGGCTGTCAAAAGAACCACTAAAACTTTTTTTAAGTGCGTCATCTACTCTTACAGCCAGGAGTCCACGATACCCTTGACGAAATCATCGAGGCTCATCCCACGGCACAGATCGCACGCCTATCAAACACCAAAGCGGGCCGATTGATTCTCGTCGAGCTCGGCCTGAACACCATAAAAGAAAAGGACAACGTCCTGCAGTTACCTAAAGTCATGCGAGAAGCAATTAAAATGCTCCCCTTCCCAAGAAATGTACACCCGGTCCACAATCAAGGACGAAGACTTGCCCGCGCCAAAGCCCTCGCTGTGGACGCGGCAAGGTTTCCCGACGAGACAGCTTTCGTGGATGCAGCCTACATACCGGGAAAGCATGCCTACTCGGTAGCAGTAATCGACGGACACGGGCGTACGCGCAACTCACTCACACTTCACACCAAGAAGCCAGAGGTAACTGAACAAGCAGCGATAGCACTAGCTCCAAAGACTCGAGCTTCGCAACTGTCTACAGCGACTCTAGAGCAGCCACACGAGCTTTCGCCAAGGGTGGAATAGACAAGACGACGCTACGATCATTAGGCGGAAGTAACATCACCGATTACTCCATCGTATGGTTCCCCGCACACATGGGTAGCTTAGGGGGCGGTCTGCGGAATCTCAACGAGATCGAACACGAGGCGGCGCGAGGACTCATCGACCGCGTCCCTCCAGTTTCCTCCGCTACCCCACATATCGAGTACAGGGATCAATTATTCGCGTACAACAAGCTCACTAAGCGCTTTTATTTAGGAAGACGAGAGTTTCTTCTCCCGGATAAGAAATTAACCCACTGCCAGTCGGTCACGTTACGCTTGCTCCAAACGAACTCATACCCCAACCCCTGGCGCATGAAGCACATCGACCCAGACTACGACGGACAACATGTGTGTGAACAGTGCAGTGAACGTGTAGACTTGAACCATATGCTGTGTGGTTGTGCATCGAGTGACGCCTACGCCAAGAACAAGGACCATTGGGACAAAGTGCTAAAAGTGCTTCACTGCAAGACCAGCTTCAGGCTGTCCAGGAGGCCCGCACGGCGGCGGAGAGCTTCGGGCTCTCTGTGCCGACGTGGTAGCTGCCATCTACACCTGGCGCCTAGCCGAGTGTCCTTCAGGACCCCTACTGTGGGATATAAAGTTTTACCACCACCACCAAGTGCGTCATGAACGATGTATAAAAGATTCTCCTGCCTTGTGGCAAAGTGTGCACCGGCCAGACAGGGCGTTGCGTTAACGACCGACTCAGCGAGCATGAAAGATACCTGACTTATAGAAAATGCACGGATCTTGTTCATCACTGCATTGCTTGCCGAGCTTGTTAACCGCGTTTCCGTTGCGTGTCAGTCCTAGGCAGAAGTAATAAAAAAACACGCTCGTGAAACCTTGGAGGCATTTTTTATAAGGAAATCAGGATCAGATTGTGTGCGTTACACTTGAGTTGCCTTGTAGAACGCTGAGGTGAATTTTCTATCACGTTAGTGCCATGACTTTTTTTTCTCTGGTCGTTTCCAACTGTCTTGTTATGCTGCGCCCGCGCAGGCCTATAGTTATATATGCCGTCGTGGATCCCTCAATAAATCAATTGCAAGTTAGCTCTCGTTTTTGTCTTCGTTCTTTGTGTTCCTCTCCTGGTTGCGCTAAAGAAAGTTTAATTTGTCTTCTCTAAGACTGCCGGGAGTCATTTAAGCCTTTCGTTACTCTTTTTTCGCCAGTTCTTTTGCTATTCCTTTCCCTCAGAAGCCTTCCTGTAGCGTTCGCATGCCGTTCAGGTTTCTTAGCAACACGAGCAGAATAGTGGAGAACATGTGTGTGCCAAAGTCGTTTCTGTTCCCCTTGGGCACTTTCCGTCTAGAAACAATACTGCGTCTGGCTCGGGAACCTCTGCACTTAGAGGTAGCTAAATAAAGAGTCCATTCATTCAGTGGTTTTTTCACCGTGTGCATGGGCCTCCATTCTTTTTGAATATTTTAAGTTATTGCAATGTTGAAGTTTCTTGTTTGATTTATACCGCTATCATGCCAAATACCGCACACCTGCAATTTTCTTGAAGTGAAAATTTAAAAAAGAGCCTTTTCGCGTCACCTGATACTTTTACCGAGCGCTTGTTTTAAGAATCTTGAGTTGTCCTCGTAATTTGACTGTTCTTGATTTTTAAAATTTGTTGTCCAAGTGCCCAGAAAAATACGGGAGGAACTTGCAGGAATTACATTTGTACTCGCCCTGGTGATGATGGCGGGAAATGGCACATTGTTCTTGTTAATGATCGCAACTCGTGAGAAAAATTAGTGTGTGACTGAAAAACAGCCATAAACGTTATGAGCTCGCTTTGTTCATAGCGAGAAAAAGACGTAAATAAGTGCATGAAGCCTGATCACTGGAAATGACGCATAGTAGATGAGTCCAAAGAGGTGGACTCCCCGTTTCACTGCTGTACCACGGGTACTTGAAATGACAAAAAATAAATAAATTAAGTGACTCAATATCATGGGCGATAAACAGGATCACCAACATGAACTGCTTAACCGTGCATTAAGAGCCGCCTCTAGTGAAGATCAGTTAGCGTAGCCTCAAATCCTGCTCTTGCGAACGTCACTTCAGACAATATGAGAGGCACAAGTTTGCTTGTGATAGGGGCAGAAGGAGCGAATAATTTGACACGCACTATTGGCCTAGTGAATAATCACTCTTGACATCAGGCTATTGGTTGACGGATCTTTCTAAGTCATGTCACAATATTTCTTTTCTATTATAATATTGAAGCCCTCCCAACAGCAACGGCACCATTGAACCCCATCAGAGAAACTTTCAGGAATACCCAGGCAGTTTCTCTAAACTCGCAAGTCTAGCGGCAGTACTGAAAGCTGCCTGTTTATGAAACAAATTGCAATGGGAAAAACTTGGAGCAATATGATATCTGTTAATTCTGCCTTAAAGACTACATTTTTGTCCTCAGAGAAATGATAGCACCAAGCCTCAGTCTGTAACAGACTTAGCCAAATCAGCAGATTTTTTTTTCCGAGTTGCGCTAGCAGTCCTCCAGAAGGAGCACAAGTTCTCACTACTCCAGCGAGAATACGTATAACGTAAACCAGTTTATATAACTGAGTTAGACGCTTCCATTTGAGTCAGAGGATCAGGGCATTTGATAACCCTTACTCTAATTAGCACGAAAGAATTTAGGCACTCTTTGCACTCATTAATCATGCATGCGTTACTAATCCCGCGTGCGTCTCGGTCATCGGGCGGGCTTAGTTCTAAAAGGAGGCCACGCGCGTTTCACGCATTAAATATTTCCAGATTGTTGCAGGTTCCACAAACGAATACGCGTCGAAAGAATTTGAAAGTGATTTCTCTCTAAACAATATACTACTGCCTAGTTCTCCAGGCCATCTCAAGTGCCCGTTATCGTAAGCTTATAAACGCGGCTTCCCATTTCGAAGTTGCGGTGGCTGAGTCTCACTGAGAAAAACATCCGGCACACCTCCTTGACATGGCCAGAATACGTAATGAGTCTGGACATTGTGCCTCAGCGCCTCTTGTCTCCTTAGCTCCAAGCCCTCGTGTTAGTTCAATAATTATGTTTATTTCTTAAAGCATCACTATACAAACAATTGTGGTTGAACATTATCGCGTTTGCCACGTGTCGCGAAAGACTTCCGTACCCCCCCCCCCCCCCCCCCCCCTCTGTCAGCAAGAAAGGATTGATTTAAAAAGAGGACTTAGTTTAGCGCTAACGGACGAAAGGTTATGTGCGCCCGGTAGTCATTCATTTCTAATACATGATTTCATTCTGTGATTCTTTTCAGAAACTCTCCAACGAAACTTTCTATAAAAATTACTGCTTCCAAGAGCACATTTACATTTCGTTCAGAATATGATACGATTGTGATGAGCACAAGTCCCAACGGGTCTATTCCTTTAGCGAAAAGAAACATGGCTTAGCAGGTGACTAGATAACAAGAAATACGCTTCAGTGTACGGCACAAATCAATCACTGCTGTTAATTTTATTGGCTGTTTACTATAGTAAGTCGAGAGTAATTGCTTCAAAGGGAGTATGTTTTCGGCATCAACGCACTTCAATCGCCGGGGACTTCTTTCTCCTATTAATCCTGCTTATCGACAACCGTGCTTTGAAAATCAAGTTCCATTTTCAAGTCACGCAAGTCTTTACGTGTCGTTCTACTGGCGGCAGAACAATCACAGCTGTTTTGCTCACTGTGCTGTTGTATAATAGCGCTGTAGCGAACCATTACGGCCCCGCCTGATGCCGCCTAGGCAGGTCACTGACGGAGCACCGATGAACAAGGAGCGCCAGCTATTGTAGGCCTACCTCAATGCCCTGGAATATGGCTGGGCAAGCTACATTTAGTTCTCAACGTGAACAAATCTTCCGTTCTCGTTTTTCCTCCAGCGTCCCCTCTTTATATCTGTCTACAGTATTGTGGCGCCCAAATCCTGCAAGTTGAGTCCTTAAAGTACCTAGGTGTAATATACGACTCTCATCTAGACTGGCGACGTCCTCAAAGGTGAGCGAGCTCTCGGTCGCCTGACGCGAATCAGCAATAAGAAATTCGGGATGCGCAGAGACTCTCTTATTTCTCTATAAGACTTACCTAAGACCAATTTTGGAGTTCGGTTGCGTTCTGTTCTCCGGTTGTCCTAGATACAAAATTCAACGTCTGGTTCTTTTGGAGAGGCGCGCTCTACGGCTTTGCCTGGGTTTACCAAAATCAGCGTCCAATTGTGTCCTCTTTTTGGAGGCTCGCGTACGGGACTTGAACTCTCGCTTCCAGCTTCTCACAGTGCTCACTATCTTACAGGGACTTGAGCCAATGCCTGGAGCGGCTCCTCCAATTTTTTTTACTAACCCACCTTTGTTTCTAAATAAGCATAGGCCGCTTTACAAACTGCCTCAATTTGCGTTTACTGAGCAAATCTTGTCTAGAACTGCAGTCTCTCTTAGGTCCGTGCAATGCGTCAGCAATGTGCAGGCCCACCAGCTGTTTGCTTCGACCTACGCGGCCGCAATATGCAAAGCACTTATCTGCCAATGTGCTAAACGGTCTCCTGGAGGAATATCTGTTTCATTATTCGAGTCATGCTGCAATTTTCACAGATGCCTCTCAACAAGGCGAAAAGGAAGCAGTAGGAGTTTATTCCCACTAGATTGCAGTTTTTCTATCCGGGTCGCTGATTATACCCCAATTTTCGCTGCTGAATTTCTCGCTATTTCTTTGGCCCTTTAAAACGTTCCCCGCATTATTTCTCGAGTTATTATTCTCTCGGACTGTCTCTCAGTCTTGGCAGCACTAGAAAGTTCGGCAACTAGTCTCTTGTACCGATCCCTAATGTACTTTGTGCCACTTGATGTCCAAGAGGTGCGTTTTCAGTTGATCCCAGGGCGCGGCGGCATTACTTAAAATTCGATGGCCGATATCTTAGAGAAATTAGCTATCAATGGGCCAGTTGCCCACGTCGTTCTGAACCTTACCCTGCTGACAACGTCCCGCTATGAACGTTACCAAATACACCAGTACCTACGCCATGAGCCCTTCCTTGGTACAGCGGATTTCGAACATTTTAATCTTTTCCAGTGTCATGTGCCCCCGTTCTGCTGAATTAAAATTCTGCTACTTCTGCGTCTCATCTCTTCTGCCCTCGCCCTTGTCCAGGTGTGCTGTACTAGCCTTATCGTGTGTTACAAACTCCCCCATCAGTCTGCGCTGTTGCGCGTACTTTGCTTCGAAATGTGCCCCACAAATAACTTAGTTCTTCTACTGAGGCTCTTTTAGGGTATTTTGCTGCATAAATGCAGCAAACTCGTCATTTTTGGCATAGGCAATGAAGCGCAAAACTTTTTTGCGTGACAAAAATTATAGCTGGAATCACAGGCGCATGAAAAGCGCAACTGTCAATTCATTCACAGCGAGAGATGCCGGCTCATATAAACGCCGGGTCTTGCGTTTTGTACTGGGGTGTATCAGTGCGCTCGATGCTACTACTGTACTCTTCACTATTCCTGGGCTGTGTGCGGTACAGCTTCAGTAACAATATTCAGTAACATTAGAAAGACAAACATCTGGACTCTATGAAGTGTGCAAGTGCGAGGTATCCGTATCTGCCTTGGGATGCCTAAATGTGCCTCTACAGCGGCAACTGTTGTCGTCTCCGGGGAACATCCAATTACCACATACATTGCTGTTGACACCATGAGAGCACTTATTCGGCACCTCACACAGGTCCCCTGCTTTCTTTCTCGCAAATCTTCCGGTAATTAGGCCACGTACTGCGTTAAGTGGCACATTAAGCGTCATTCTTGCACAATACGCATCTGTGTTTGATTTCGCCCAAAAAGCCAATTTTTGTGTGCGACCAGCTCCATGTATTCCTCGGCTGAGCGACGAGTAATCAACGAACAGGCATGTCCCAGACATATGTTGAAGAAATGGGTTATACGCAAGTCCTCCAGTCCTTTGTCTACCCACGACATCTTGGTGAGGAGAGGACAACTCGTGGAGATTTTGTGTCGATTATTGTCGGTTAAACACCGTTACAAAGAAAGAAGTTTAACCTCTATCGGGTTTCGATGGTGCCGTGGACCGCCATGAACCCGCCTCCTATTTCTCATCTGTCGACCTCCGGTCTGGCTGTTGGTAGATCTCGATGCATCCGCCGGACCGAGAAAAGAGAGATCTTGTGACCCCTGATTGAGCCTAAGGATTTATTATGATGCCCTTCGGGCTGTGCAATGCCCCAGGGACGTTTGAACGATTTATGGACACCATCCGGCGTGGCTTAAAGTGAGAGGTGTGCATGTGCTACTTGGATGATGCAATTATTTACGGTAAGATATTCCGCGAGCATAACGACTGGCTCAGCCTTGTGTTGCACTGAATTTAACTGGTCGGCCTAATATTAATCTCTAAGAAGTGTCATTTCGGTGAGCGACAGACCCTGGTGCTGGAACTCCTCATGGATGAAGACGGTTTCCGGCCCGACCCACAAAATGTCGCTGCAATTCGCAACTTTCGAAAAACATCAAAATGTAAAGCATTTAAGAAGTTGTTTTGTGCCTAAGTTCATATTTCCGACCTTTCATCCAACGATTCGCCCAAATTGCTCATCTGCTCAGTTCTATGCTGCAATAGGACGCTCCGTTTCAGTCGTTCGAAAGGATGATCCTTTCGACGACTGAAATTTCTGCTAACATCTGGTCCGGTTTTGCGCAATTTCGATCCGGCTGCCGAGGCTCCTACCGAGGTTCATAGCAACGCCAGCGGCGCGGGCATCGGTGCAGTTCTCGTCCAGCTTCTGAACGACATCCAGCGTGTTATCGCTTACCGTAAACCTTCCAGGACATCATTCTTCCATTCTCTGTACACGATGACCCTTCCGTCTCGTAACATCTCTGCCTCGCTGATGAAGCCCATTGTCTTGCTCGTCTGCGCGCCATCGCACCTCAAGACCGTTCCAAGGTCCAATACGACGCAGCTCATGTTACGGTACCTAAGAACCGGGAGACCTTGTTTGGCTTTCGAAACCATTACGATTCCGAGACTGGTATCAGAAACTCTTGTACCGATACACCGCACCCTTTGTTATCATCCTTCGACTGAGTGGCACCACTTACGCCACAGCAAAGGTAACGTCGATGAATGGCTGCTAGCGGAAGACGAAGCTCGCTCACGTGGTTAGATAGTAACGCTGCAAATCTAGGTCTTCTTGACTCGCTCAAGGACGAGCTACATCTGCCGAGGGACAAGTGTTACGCCGATTACGTTGCGTGGTGTATCGCTGCGCGAGATGTAGAAGAAAATGAGGTTGCAGCGGGAGGACTCGAGCTGTGATTAGCCTGACGGTGGCCGTTCCCTGCTTTCACCCCTTTTCCCGCTCGTGTTGCAAACAAGCTCATCCTCGTAACAATACAGTGGCCTCTTTCCAGGTAGATGTTTGATTTTTGTGTGGCGCTTGATTTACCCAAAGCTGGTATGAAAAACCAAACCAAGCGCAACCGAATAGAGTCCATAAAGAAGGGGTCTGGAATCACAGAAACGGCTTTTGAAGTTATGGCTGACATCTTGCAAGCTCAGAAGGAAATCGTTGCTCTCTGCAAGTCGCATATATCTTCTCAGAGAGTTTTTATTATTAAGCTTTGCTTCCGCGTGTATGATTTTGAAGCATTCGTTTGCAAAATATCTGAGCATTCTCCTTAGTATACTGAAGAGTGGAGCTTCCAGCGCTCCTGTCATTTCCGAGCGTATTACTGTCTTCTTAGTAATGAAAATAACCGTATGACAAAAAGACAACGCGATTCCATACGCCACAACATATCTATTTTTTATAACATGTTCGTTTCAGCATACCTGACGCAGCCAGTCAATGACGTAGTCTTCAAGTGGACACGTGCTGTGATATCTGCAACAGTAGTCTCGGATGCGAAGCATAATACAATTTCTTTTTCATTTAGGTGCATGTACTTTAACTAGGGCCTACCTGCACAAATATGCAAGTTCACAATTTCAAGCATAAACAGAGCTATGAATATTTGCGATTACATTATCAAAACGGGAGCTTGGATTTGTCTTCTTCTGATATACTGGGATAGAACCTGCCATCTGCTATTACAAGCACCATCACGTAAATGCCGAACGCCGCTGGCCACCCGCAGCACACAGTAATGGCTAGGTACTTCCTTAATACGGTGCGAACTTATTGTCTTGTTACACAGCTAATCGGGGGCACAACTCGTCTTTGAGTTTATTTTTTTAGTAATGTCAAAAGCGAACTGTGAACTCTACCTCAGCATGAAAACTTCACTGTTGGGGTACATCTCGTGTCTAGTATGATGCCGTGCCTTCATACGCTACAGCCTCGTTGCATAAAAAAATAACGAGTTCTTCACAGCACGGCAAAGAGGCGGTGAAAGTTAACACTTGGAAGCCGCATCAGCAAACCTGGAAAATACATCGATCTGGGCATGAGGAGCCGAATACATTTAAAAATTAGAAATCAATTTGCATAAGTAAATCGATTCAGGTATCAGTCTCAATGAAATATAAACAAGCTGTTCTGTTGAATGACTTATTGTAATTTTTACGGCACAACTTATTCTTCTGAAAAACATTCCGAACAGCGCCCAACGATGGAGTTTAAGTGCTGTTTTAAACCAGAGAGCACACACTATCGATCGCTCGTTTGATTCCACTTTCAGGCCGTAAAGACTCACATTTTAATGACTGTTCTAATAATTCTGTGATGACTACCTTAAGCGACCGTGTGCTTCGGAATACATCGGCGTGTGCTGACTCACTCCCATTAGCCTTTTGACCAGCACACACAGTTTATATATTATCTTAAACTGCACTGACTTCGCATCTCCCGTAGCACCTTGAGCAGAACACTAAACTGATCAAGACGGCTTGAACTCTTAATCGCATGGCTGAGACTTCAAGCAGTCGTGTTCTGGAGCTACGTTTCTGTTCATACGCACATAGTCTAATAGTCTTCTTTCTGTGGTTCTTGTGCCATCAACAGAAGGTGTTAATTTCTCATTGTTTATTTTTCTTTCACGATTAATTACACTTAGTAAATTGGACTACTTAAATTCTAATGATGGTCAGATGTTCAAATTCTGCAGTATCTAGTCTCCAATGTTTCTGGAAACGAACAGTACGGCCAGCTCCGCGTTAAAGAACTTTTTAGTGTATTCGAGATGTCTCTCATGACAACTTTCAGCGCTCGTTTTGTGCTTATAAATAGTTTCATGTCGCTCTGTGGTTGCTCTTCTTTTCGGCCTTCCTTCAGTTTTGTAGCGATAGCTACATTCCGGTAGCATTTCGAGTCCGCAGCGTGGTTGCGTCGCCACGCCTTGGCTGCGCCGCCACGCTGCCACGTGTTTGGTCACGTGGTGCGGAGCAGCTGCCGGCGGCGCGGCGCCGTACCTTATCACGTGGTTGGTCACGTGACGAAGTTTCACTCGGCCAGCTGTAGCTATCGCGTCACTCCAGGTTTAACCAGAGCTAAACCACCGCCAATTTTTTTTTTTTCTGGATGCTCACTGACTTAAATGTATTCGAGAAATGAGACAGCGTTTTAAATGGTACACGGCAGAATAGACACCCTCTGTTAGCGATTGACAAGGCAAAAGTTTATTGGAGCAATATAACAAATAAGTTAATAGAGAGAGGAAGAAGGACAGAAAAATGAACATCCAAAACACTTCTTTTCCTCAGGAATAATTTTTTTTTCTGAAACTTATTTAATGCTCCAGAGAAACGATAAACTCATAAATAAAATTGCGGGCTTCCATTGCAGAAAATTTAATGTGCGCGTGGCTGCTAAGTGAGTTCGTAAATCTTCGGGAAGCGTTTGCCTTCATCAGAAATACTGCGGAGTATTTACAAGCGCATAGGCAAGCAAATGCGAGTGCATGAGCCTTAGAACACACAGAGGCATCAGTGCGAGCGCTGCACTTGATGATTATAAATTTTGACGCCGCAAAGGCAGCTCAGGTCAAGAAGTGCATGTAACTAGGTTTGATTTCATTTGATTTAGGGGGTTTAACGTCCTAAAGCAACTCGGGCTATGAGGGACGCCGTAGTGAAGGTTTCCGGAAATTTCAACCAACTGGGGTTCTTTAACGTGCACTGACATCGCACAGTACTCGGGCCTCCAGAATTTCGCCTCCATCGAACCCGCGTGTTTCGGGTCAGCAGCCGAGTGCCATAAGCACTGAGCCACCGCAGCGGCGGTCATGTAACTGGCATCTTTACGCAAGGTGTGGCCAAATACCCACTTCACAAGCGTTTGACCACAAGTAAGCCGGGAATCAGGCGATGGGGAATCTTATACACATTGTATCACCGACAATGAGGATTGAACGCTCATCACCTGCATGCGAGGCGGATGCTTTTACCACTGAACCCTGCTCTCCACTTGCAGTCACGAATGCAGGATTTGCCTCAGACAAAAGAAAGTTCACTCTCTACGCTGACTCCTAGACCCGCAACTGGCGCCTTTGACTAGCGGTAGCATGAATCTTCCATACACTGTGGATTGATCGGCATTTCTAACTCGCGTACAGGCAGTCGCGGCAGTCCTTGATGCCGCAAACAGTGTCGCCATAAACAATGGTTAGATGCAGTTTTTCGAGCTGACGTTATCTCCGAGGTAGCCTGACAGAAGCATGAGACGCGGCTGCCTGAAAGTCTACTTTGCAGTTCGCGTAAGTACGTGTGTCTCAGAACGAGTACCACGTACGATTACGGTCGCGCATACACTGCTGCTTACGCGCGTGGTGTGGACCATGACAGCGCATTAAATACTTCTGCACTCTCGAAAAGGAGCAATTGCTTTGAAGCATGGATTCCAAATAATGCGTGCCATCTAGGCTTGCATAGCGATGTTGCGCATGTGATTTAAGGTTGATTGGGTAGGCTGGATTCTTAATAGGGGAACATTGCGGCAGAGCGGAGAAGCGCAGGAGTGATCACTATATTAAGATTCCACTTTTCTTCAATTATTTCTCGCTCAGGCTCACCGAACCATACAGAAAATGAGGAATGGAGGCGAGCAGCCGTATAACTCGTCGTCATTATCAGGTACGGGCGACATGCAAAGGCCGTAAGAAACTCTAAAACATGGCGAAAGAAAGTGTGCGCTATTTCCTAAAACGGTGAATCTCTCGCATAACTATATACACACAGGCTCTGTGTGCGATCAACGATCGCAACTTATTTCTTTCTTTTGACCTACTATGAGTTGTTTCGTTTTCCTAGTTGTGTGTGCTATTTACTCCGAACGAACTAACCCAATCTCCTCATCAATAGCAAAACTGAGTTTATTTTTGTTCTTCAATTTACGTTTGTTTCATCGCCACCAAGTCTTCGTTCTTCTTGTCCGTTTCCTCCTTAGCATCTAAATGCGACGGCATCCAAACACGCAAGGCAGCAGCGCTCAAGGCGGCCAAGGCTTTTTCGCAAGAACACGCAAGCCACAAATCTCCACTGTGATCGATTAGAAGTCATGTGCTGCTCAACCGCAGGAATCGAAAACAGAGAGGAGTCGACGGAACTAACTGGCAAAAACGAAAGCCCAAAAACGAGGCACCCAAGGCGTCTTTAATTCCGTGCGTGCCCAGCAGGGTCTAATGGAGGCTCTCTACAGATCTCAATATAAACTTAGGAGATCATTTTCAGGTAAGAAAAATAAACATGTGCGTGGCTCCGTCGGCTGCAGAGGAGATAGTCGCCAGGACAGTGGATGTTTCCACACAAACGCAAGAGTTGTGGATCGTATGAATGTCACCCGTGTTTTCGGCGTCGGCGAACGACCTAGCATTGACTAATGAATGCTGGGTCTGCCATAATAGTTGTGCCAGGCGGGGTTACCTCAAGCTATTTTGTGCTGATTTGTAAGAACGAACTTCGTCTTTCTTGATTTGAGGCTCCATGTTGTTATGAAAGCACGATTACGTGAGAAGAAGACTAAGTTCTATAGATCGCTGTGCGAGAATTTCCCGGGGTGCGTGTACATCCTGCTGTGGAGTTCATTGCCCCTCATGACCGCTATTCCCCGGCAGAACGCATAAACTTTTTATTGTTGAGATTGAAAGGACACCCCCGATTACGCTTCTCGAGGCCAATACTTGCCGGCTCGGGGTTTATCTACGGCACTTTCCAGCTTTGTACGCAAGAGGTCTAAGCCTTAAAAGAAAGGAAGTGAGGCATTCCCGAAAGCAACTTCTCAAAGTAGTGACCAAACAAATTTGAAGCAGGTTCTGCCGCTACCCGATTTCGACGGGAGAAGGGAAGCTCTATAGCGGGTGACCTCTTCACGCTCTTTCGTGCTTTTTAAAGGAGGACGTATAAGTTATTCTCTTTTAAAGCGAAAGCTTTACTACTCCCCTCCATAGCTCCTTCCCCGTGTGCGCCGTGTGTGCGCGTTTGGCCTCGAACCGAGGAGAAACCACGTGAAAACCATGACGTCACTCAGCCGCAACTACGCCGGAGCCGTGCACTCGCTCTGTCTAGATAGCCTCACAGCCGGTGCCAACAGAATACAACAGCTATCGACCGTTTAACGGCAGCAGTCGTCATGGATGATCCAGGCGAGACGCATCGTGAACTGTCTGCGTCTACCTGTCTGCGGTTATTAGCCGCAGCGGTCTACTTGCAGTCAGCGTGCAATAAAAAGAAACTTATGCATGCCGACCTTTCTGGGCGTAAAACGTGTTTTTAGGTGGTTGATTCTGATTTGAAGTCCTCCACAGCGTTGTGTTCTTGCAGCCCATTTCCTTTAGCCTATACTACACCTCAGGTCTGAATCACGTGGTACATTTATGCTAGGATACCACTCCCTTCATGGACGCGTGCAGTTTTTATCAACGGCCTATGCCGCAACCAACCTGCTGAAAATGTTAGTAAGCGAAAAGGCAAGATCTGAATGTGGGTAGAAAATTAAGCGAAACATATATTGAAAAGAGCACCTCCGAAAAAACAAGCATTTCTAGTTGCCTTTAGAAACTCGCAAAGTGTTTGCATGCCGCAATGGTTCGGATTGAAAGGGCCGATGGAAACTACTTCGTCGCACTCTTGAAATTGAATGAGCAATCTTGTTTTACCGTTTTTAACTTCCTACTGTTGGATCCGATGCGCTCCTCTAGCTTCATTTCGAAAAGGTAAAAATAAAACGCCGGAGAACTTTGAGAGTATTTCAATGCGTGCAATCGCGCCATTATTGTATACTTGATAAAACTGTTTTCTTCGCTTCTACTTCCGATATTTTCACTGATATTTGCATGCACAAGTAGTGAACCTTGTTGTCGAGATTGTCTCGTAGTTGGGCGCTTTACACTATTGTTTTTGCGCAGCTCCGGTTCCGTGTTCCATGTTGGGGATTTTGAATGGTTGTTGTGCTTTCCTATAAATTCCTTATTTAGTCAATCCGGTTCACGTTCCGCCGCGTAAACAGCTCCACCGGTGTGAATGCCGCCATCTCTTGATCCTTTTTATCGACTTCGATTTGCAAATATCCGCTCCATAGATCAATTAACGAGAAGTAATTTGCGTCGCTAAGGTGGTGTAAGATATCGTCGACCCGGACAAGGCCGTAGAAGTGCTTTTTGGTTAAGCAGTTCAACCGAGGGGAATCGACGCAATACCGAACACTTCCGTCTTCCTTTTCTCATAGGACAACCGATGCTGCCCAGGGGCTCTTTGAACGCTGGATGACATCGTCACGCAACATTTCTTCGACTTGACCCCGATGGCTTGGCTTTCGCGTGCCGGCACAACGCTTTTGTGGAGAAGGCGGGTATATTCTGTTACAGTTCGACGTTTGGCAACTGACGTTCGAGGTACCTTTGACGAGGCAGAAAAACAGACTGTACTAGAGTGGCAAGCTGGACTAGTTGGTGGATGTTCATGTTGGAAATGGGCCAACTGCGCTATAAAGACAGGGACAAAAGAAACAAAAGTGCGCAAGCTGCGCACATCCTGTTCAGTTCTGTTGTTCGTGCTTTTCGAGCACAGTTACCCGACTTCCAGGAAGAAAAGCAGTCGCCGTAGTTTCTTTAGAGGTTCTCCAGAAGTTGACTGCGCTGAGGTAGGGCTGGGCTGTTGTCGAATGTTGCATGAGAGGTTTGAGTTAGTAGAATCGTTGCCGCCGTGTCCGGGTGGGCGCATGTGTTAATAACTTCTGCAATTGCTTCCAAGTAGGCGATGGTCGTGCCTCTGTTCAGAAGTTAGAGCTCCCGGCTGAAGATTGTTATCAGCATGGACCTTTCTCCATTCCGGAACTCAGTGATTCTTCTTGCGATTGCGATTCGTCGGTCCAGCAGTTACTGCATGCTTACCTCCACGATGCCATCGATGTTTTCGGCACTAGCAATTGTTACGGTAACCGGAATGCTTCAACGAGGGGGGACTGGAGGGGGGACGTACTTATTCCTTCCTTGAGCTCACTGAGTGGGGCATGATTCTTCAGTGTCGAGATCGGAGCCAGGGCGTCGTCCGTCGACAGTGTGATGGGCTTGGACTAATAATAATTGGTTTTGGGGGAAAGGAAATGGCGCAGTATCTGTCTCATACATTGTTGGACACCTGAACCGCGCCGTAAGGGAACGGATAAAGGAGGGATTGAAAGAAGAAAGGAGAAAAGAAGAAAAGAGGGCTCCGGAATAATTTCGACCACCTGGGGATCTTTAACGTGCACTGACATCGCAAAGCACACGGGCGCCTTAGCGTTTTTCCTCCATAAAAACGCAGTGGCTTGGACTACAGATCGAGAATTTATCTGTGTTCTCTAAAGAAGTTTATGCTTAGAACCCCGTGACGGGAGTACTGTTGTAGCACTAAGAAAGTCGCAGGCAAGGTGCGATCGTTGCTGCCAGTCTTGCAGTGCATCGTACTGACGGAGTGATGAGGTCGTCTCCAGCTGTGCGTATCTAGAGGCCGTCCCAAGCGATATTCAAATTCTTCAGTAAAGCTGCTAATGATCCACTGATCACTTTGTAGTCGGCGCCTGTGTCCACCAAGGCAGTTACCGTGTGAACGTCGATAACTATACTTCAAGGTTACACGTTCATGTCCTCACATTGCACGTTGCCCTCGAAGTCCTGTCTCGGCTCTGTCTTGTGCTGTGATCGCGGCTGAGGTGTGTGGTTGTCATTTTCTTGGCGGTGTCATTTAGAAGCCCGGTCCTGTTGTCGCCGAGCTTGGCTTTGTGTGCAGCTTCGGTGTAGTGTAGTGCGGTCGACGTCTTCATGCGGCGTGATCAGTGGGCGATCCTCGTCGTTTTGGTGGCGAGCAACCTCACCTCCAAAGTTCGCGCTTTTTGGTCTCCGCTACTCGGGCTGGTAGATCTGCGGGCGGCCTGTGCGTAACTGCGACCTGGCGACGGGAAGCGTGCTGTTGATAGCGTAGTGAGCGGGTCTGAGTGCTCGGCACGATGTCTCCTCGGCGGAGATCATCTTCGATCTCCCGTGGCCATTCACCGGGGCGTGGTTGCGGAGCGTCAGGAAAAAAGTCATGAAGTCCTATTCGCCTGTGCGGGCAGTGGCGAATGATGTGGCTGGCTTCACCGTAGTGAAAGCAGAGCGGACGGCGCTGGTGGAAGGATTCTCCAGACGCCTGCTTTCCTTGGTGTGGCTCGTCGAGGCATTGGATGACGAGCTGTCGGCGGTGGTTGTAGGGGCGATACATGAGGCTCCTGAGGTGCGTTAGCGGGACACCTTGGGCTTCGTAATGCGGCGACGTAAGTCATAGCCATGCGTTCTTGAGCACAAGCCGAACTTTTTGGAAGACCCAACGCCTGCTGTACTTATTCACGGGCAGCATCCGTCACTGCTGCGACCCGAGGCTTCGCTGGTGTCGGCAGCAGACGGCGCTGTTCATCTCGGATAATATCCCGCATCATTACCCTCAGATGCCAGTTGCTGGCAGATGGTGTGTCCGGGTAGATTGCGGACAGGTGTGTCCGGCGGTTGTATTGGCTGGTGCGAGCGTCCAGGGTTTTCTTGATAGTGCTTACTTCCCAGCGAACTAGGCGACGGTATTCTAGGGACTGCGCATGAGTCTCTAAAATGTTGGTCTTTGACACCATGCAACAAGAAATTGCATTTTTTTCTTTGTGATTTTGATGTCAGCACGGCGGAAGAAGCATGTCATTTCTTCTACGCACGCGGTGAATGTTTCATTTGGGTGCTGGACGCGAGTCTGCGACACCAATTGAGCCCTTTCTTTTCGCAGGATTCTTGAGAACGTCCTCGGGAACTCATTCCTTATTATGTCCCAGCTTGCTAGAGAAGTCGCCTTGTTCTCGTACCGTGTACGAGCACGCCCATCAAGTGCACAAAAGATGTTCTGGAGCTTCAAACCATCGTCGTAGTTGTTGAAGGCCGCTGCTCGCCCGTACTGGTCCAGCCATTCTTCTGCATCTTCACAGGGGCGCCGTTCAAAATGGGCGGTATTCAGGGCTGCAGGATAATAACCTGAGCCGATGCAGTATACGGGGTCATCGCCTACGTCGAGGCTTCCTTGTTAGGGATTCCTCACGAGTGGGGTCCGCTAGTAACCTGTGTTCAGGAGGCAGCCCTTGAAATCGGCGGCTGGCTGCAGGTACAGGCGACAGGTTCCCCGGGGCCAAACGAAGAAGGGTGGTGTCATGGCTTGAAGGGCGCGTCCGGAACATTGAACGCTTAGCTATCATCTCCACGAGATGTGAAATGGTGATAACAACAACGTGGACAATGGACAAGCAGAGTGGCTTTGAATTATAAGAAATAATTGGGCGCACTTGCGCCCGCAAAGAGCAAAACAACTCGGCGGCTGTGGCAGCAAGCGTGCTCGGTGGTAGTCGATCTAATAGAACACAGAAGAAAGCTGGCGTGTAACCATCTAGATAAGGCACGAAAAGCAATTACGAGAATCTGCAATTATGTACAAGCAGTTGCACGTGGCTGCGTTCACTCAAGGTAAAAGCGGTCGATTGTCGCGTTGCAGACAAAATTATAACGCAGAGTGCCGGCGGCTTGAGAGAGAATATACAAAGAATATAAAGCTTCACGTCTATATATAGAAAGCAGACAGTGTACTGTATCGGGTTTTCAAGCGTAGTCTGTGCTGAACATAGCAAGGCCCACAGTCCCTAAAACTTTCCCAAGCACAAAACATGAAGATAAAACCATAACGAATCATTGCAAGAGCCGGAAAGATAAGCCTTCAAGAACGACAGGAAGTTGCGATGTTGGGGAAGCCATCAATATACTCTTCGAAAACGGGAGAGAAGCAGGGCGCATTCTAAAGGTTTATTTTCTTTCAGGACTATTTTCGCTGTGACGCCAGCTATTGAAAAGCAGGCATAGAAGTGATCGATCTTGCTCAGATGGAATGAACTAAACTTCCAACCTGCTGCAGGATCGATACGTGAAAGGAAAAAGAAGTCAGGCGCAGGGTTCTGCACAGCTTTTTACAGTGAATATTGGAAAAAATACGCCGTTTTCGTCCATGTGAACTATATACACTGAGTTCAATAATACTTGTTGCTGGGCTAGTTGGTGACACATACTTGCTCCCGTGCTTGTCTCTTTTGCGCTACATTTTATTCAAGTAGATACACTGAGGACTATACGCTTGCGTTGCGTAGCCAGCCAAGCTGCTTTTCTGTCTCGAACATTTAATACATTCCACGGTACACATTACTGTCCTTTCCCTGGGCTACTTAAAAACAATGTTCTTCCTTTTCTATGGCGCATTTTCTACTATTTCGTACTTCTCTCACCGATACTGAGTACAGATATAGGTGAGAACTAGGAGACTTGAATGCGGGCCTTTTTAAATCCCTTATTACCGACAGTCTTGTCACTATAACGAAATAACCAGCAAGAATGTGCTGCTTCGCTCACTGCTCTATGGTGTGTGTATTTGGAGTTTTTTAGCCAAAAAATGGCCAAATGAAAATTTATTGACGATAGTGGCTTACGCAGGGCACACGAGTAGTCTTCACGTACGCATATTAGCTGTTCATAAACGCGCTTCGCGTATTTAGATTTCTCTTCCAGGCACTTTTCAATCCCATCTCTACCCAACAGTGAAGGTTACACCCTCATCATTCGGGCAACTGTATGTAAAGCTGGCTGTCCCATCTCGTCTGTAATGAAGTTGTTCACATCGTTCCGACCAAACACTAAAACTATAAAAAGATCAGTGCCAGGATCTGATTTGATTTGAAGTCCCAAAGCGACTAGGGCTATGAGGGACGCCGTAGTTGAGGGCTTTCGACTACCTGGGGTTCTTTAACATGCACTGATATCTCACACACTTGGGCCTCTAGAATTTAGCCTCCATCGAAATGCGACCGCCACAGTTTGGGATTGAACCCGCGTCTTGCAGGTCAGCAGCCGAGCATCACAACCGCTAAGCTACTGCGGCGGCTCCCAATGCCTGTTTCTACTTTCGAACAAAGAAAGCAGACTTCGTCAACACGGCGAAAAAAGTGAGGCTTTGCGTCAAAAACATCGGTATTTCAGGAACTATTCACAGCCCAGTGTATGTCAGTGATCAGTTCACACCTACGAAGAAAGCACTTTTCTTATCAAGGACCTCTTAAAAACCTGTATAACTGCACGATACAAGAAATTCCTCAACGCCCACAACAGCCAAATATTAAAAGGAAAGAAGTGTTACTACAAGCAAAAACTTGGTTAGTCTAGCCGTAACTCAGGGCAAAAGTGGTAAAGCCTAAATTCCTTTCTGATAGAAATGAAGCTTTTGTGTCATCGATGCGATCACTAGCAATGATATTAGATATCACAAGCCACTCGTAATAGTAAGGGCCTAACTTGAAGCTTCTTCCGGGAAAACTTGTTATCAGTAACACTTATATGTCATCAAAGCCATGTACGGCGTTTATTATTTTCTTGGCTCTACCACGTGACTTGAAGTTCTTGATGTCATTCGCACACTGAAAATCGCCAGCGCAGGCCTCCACAACATTCATCCTAGTAACATAAAAACTAGTTTGCGCACCTCATATCGCATGTCTAACGTTATAATATAAATTCGATGGTTCGTACCGGCATTTTTTCTTCCAAATTTAAACGGGCAAAGGTAAGTGCAGTTTTTAAGAAAGGAGACAGCTCTTTAATAACAAACTGTCACCCAATATGTGTTCTTCCATTTTTCTGCAAAATCATTGAAAAGTTATGTTGCTGAAAGCTTAACCAATTATCTGAGAAAATTTTATATTCCCTCCTCGTCTGAGTATTGATTTCGTTCTTGATATTAGACAGATCTCTCTGTTATCTTTCTGACGGATATTTTAAAGAAACCTATTAATGGCGGCTTTTTTGCTGGCTTCGTTTTTATTTAACTTACTGAAGCATTTGATGAAATTAAACTTCACATATTGTCGTTGGTATTGGAAGCCACAGGCATACCTCGCCCAGCATTAATGTTATTGCGTGAGCTTTCTGCAGGATTGGCATAATATAAACAAAAATATGTTTTTTTTTCCGAAGCTAAAGTTACTAATCTAGAGGTACCAGATTCTGGGATCTTTGGGTACTGGGATCTTTGTTGTTGTTTTTTGTTGAGATTGCCGATTTGCCTCACTACATAACGTCTTCACATTGCATATTTTACGCAGACGATATGATCACTGTAACAATATTTTGTCCTTACTTTCCGAACTCAATATCCAGTGATAAGGTTACCAACCGGTATAATATTAATTGCATTGTTAAAATTATTTCAAACCCTAATTTATCGCCTTCGATTAACCTGATAGATCTTGTTTAGTTCCATCTCTGAATATTGTCAGGTGGTGCTGAGACAAAAAAATGCGTTGATGCTGGTGGCACCGAAAGACGTGCTGTCGAGCCCTTTCATGCCGAGTCCCTGTCTTGTAACCAACACCGTGACAATATGATTGGTCATATATGTTCTGCAAATGCTCATTTGTGTTCTTTAGGAGTTGAATATGACAATAATTTCGTTTTTATCCTCTCTCATATTAAAACAAACCCGTATACGGCATTCGGCTACTAATTAAAGCCCTACATTACTTTATCCATGACGCACTTCTTCGGCTGCATAATGATTTTATTCATTCACACATCAACTGCAGCATAACATACTGGGGGAATATACATACAATAATCTGTTCAGTTCCCTTCAATATACACCAAATCTACTTCAGAATAGCAGCATCTAACACTAAAAATAATGTCGGTAACCCGTTACTACATACTTAGGCCATTGATTCTGTCAGCAAGGCTTTAAAGCATAAGCTAGGCATATTTATATTCATGTTATTGAATAATTGAGTTCCCTTAGGTATACTTTCGAAAACACCCCTGGTTGTAAATGCTAATATCGCACGATTTCCACTCAAAAATATATTCGTTTTACCCTTGGTACGCATCAAGTACGTAAACTACCGATTTTTTTTCAGCTCTCTCATTATAAAATATTTTATCTCCCCACAGAAAACATCACTTTCAGCATGCATATTCAAAAGCAACTAAAGGATTCTCTTCTAACAAGACATAATTTTTGATTGCTTTACACACTTGCTATATGAAATACTTAGTATAACTGGCTGTTTATTATTTTTACTTTTTATATTTACTGGCTTTTATAAAGTTACTAAATGTATTTTATTGGTTCGTTGCATTGTCGCGCGTACAATTTGAATTTTCTCGTTCTAAGATTGTTTTAGTGCATATGGTTTTATTCCACTTTTTTGTGTTTTATATGATGTTTTCTGTTTTAACTTGTTTATCACATCTAAGTATTTAAGTTTATTTTGTTTATATTGCACACTGGAATACCCTTAATAGTCTCTTTCCCTATGTGTGATTCTAATGCGGTGTTGCTAGTTGTTTTTCTAACTGCTTGTTAACAAGTAACAAATGTCCCGAAAACTTCACTGACATTGGTATCTCCTTCTGTATATCGTCTCTTTAACCACCTGCGGATATTGTTTGATTTTTAAATAAAATAATTTATATCTTAGAAGCAAGTTACTATTCGACCATACTTCGTTGGCTTCCCTTTTTTATAATTCTAGTTCTGAAGAGTGTAATCGTCATATCTCTTGCCTCTACACTACATTTAATTGGCAACAATTACTCATAACTGCTGGTTCTAATTCCAACGCTTCCAAATACCATCTATTTTCTCTTGTCTTGCTGTATATTTTTTTTTTGAAATAATGGAGGAGTTATGCTAGGTGAGTACGAGTGCACGCTCTTGGTTCTTTAGCCGGAGCGGTTCACTTTAGTCATTATGGAGTAATGAAGGACTTGCGTATCGTGATATCTCTGCGCATAAAACAGGCTTCTGTGACGTTTAGTGTGATTTTGAAACTCCCCACTACGTTGGGTGTTTGCACCTCATTGCTTTTAGCTTACGCTACGCCTGGGCTCTGAAACATGCGCTAGCATACATGCCAGTCCACAGCTCCTTTAAAGGCGCTTGCAGTTTGTAACTACTTCCCATGTCGCAACCAACCGAGTGAAAATGTTAATAAGGAAAAAGGCTTGAGAACTTGCGTGTAAAGTGACGCGAATGATATATTTAAAAGAGCACATGAGAAAAAAGCAAGCATTCTCTGTTAGCTTTCGAAACTCATTAAACGGCTTCATGAAAAAATGGTTTCGATTGAAAAAGCCAATGAAAACTATTGCCTCTTATAACTGAATTTAACCAATCAGTCCTGTGTTAGTTTGTAACTTCCTGCTATTCTGTATATTGCGCTCCTGTAGTGCTAGATCTAAGAGCTAACAAAAAAGGTGCCGCAGAATTTTCAGTGTTTCACTCTATACAACCTCAGCCCTACAGTATACTTAATATAACAATTTTCTTGGCTTCTAATCACTGCTCTATGCGTAGGCAGGTAGTGAATATTATCGTCGGTTTAGTCTCGCGCTTACGCACTTCACTCCAAGGTTCTTGCGCAGCCCTGTTGCTGTTTCCAGGTTGGAACTCGAAATTGCCCTTGTGCTTTCCTGTTACTTAGGAGAACAAAATACTCTGTTCTTCATGAATAACGACTTTGCACTTGTGCCAAAGTTATGACGAAGAACCGAGCGCCAGAAGGTTACTTATTACATCATTTAGGTGATGCACTTTTAGGTACGCTGCGTGTTCTTCACTCCTCACGCATATTTTCATACATGCTGCAAGGAAAATAACCACAGCATGTTAACGTCACCATGGAGTGCCTAATGGATACATAGTCCACAAAGTTGATGCACCTGACCAGATGCAGGTAGTTTTGCCTGGTCATAAGGAACTCAGGCGAGTTAAAATGTCTGGCTGCTTAAGGGAGTTATTAGACATTCTATGAAGTAATTGTAGAATTCCTTACCTTTTTTCTTGGGCCATTCTCTGTTTTTGTCAGTGCCATCTCGACAGGCGTGCCATTGAAACAGTGAGAAGACTGATTGGCGCAGAAGAAGGCAACGATGAAGGCCAGGGATTGCTGTACCCACGATGAGTTTTTTATCGCAACATATAAGGCAATTACATAAAAAAAACTACCGCAAGTTCTTGCGTATGTCCTACTTAAATATCAAAATGTTTACGGATCTCAAATGCGTTCTTTGTGTGCATGAGTTGGTTTCATTTCAAGCAGGAAGTTATTTGCATCCTATGCAGAACCAGCTGTTTACTCTGAATTGACATTCGCTCTGTTACTCCGCGCAAAGAAGCCGAGAAAGGCACCGAGGAGAAAAAGCACTTTGTATCTCCGTGTCTGTTTCGTCATGTGCGTGCGTGTGTTTTGTGCATGCGTTCGAATTACTTTATCCGCCCTCATATCGCTTCTCTCTTAGGTGCATGCAGATTTAGTGATTTCAAATTCTGAGTGCAAATAAGACAGTTAGTATGTCTGTCGAGTAGTGATATCGCCGCCGCTACCTGAAGTGCCCTTCTTTTCTATTGAGGCTTTTTCATTAACACAAATCGAATCCACGTGACTCGAGGCGAAAACAAAACAGTCGATTCATCCCTTGACGACAAGAATAGCGGTGGACTCATGACGATACTCTTCACAGAAAAGCCTGGCTGGTTCATCTTCTAGGGTCACTGTTCTCTATAAATTGAATGACAAAAGAGAAGTAGCGTAGTTTAATGTAAGGTGACTCCGCCGGTCATTGTTACTTGTATTTACGTGATGAAAAATAGCGCGAACGAACGAAGAAAGTCTTCCAGGACGGCACAGACGCTTGTTTTTGTCGTCCTGTCTATTTATCGTCTTTCATTCGCGCTATCTTCTATTCTGAACTTGAACCAACTCGCCAAACTTTGAATATTACTTCTGACTATATGTGGCGTTTCTCAGGCTCTTGTTTACCAAAAAGCCCTGTAAATAAAAATCGCCTTGTAAGTACTTCGCGCCTAAAATAATATTTTCGGGAGGTTAAACAACCGTCTGTGTAAATGGCGACATTTCGCTTAGGCTATCCAATTCATTTGGCGCACTAACGTGTAGACAATTTAAAAGAAATATTTTCCGCGGCATGAGACGCAACAGCGTTCTGCGGCCTGTCCGCAACCTTAGCGACACGTTTGGCACCTTTTACACTTTCTTACGTATGGGAGGCCACGTAAAGCTGCTAGTGATGACACGGTACAGCTCTTTTCTGTTGCTGAGTCTAACCTGTGCTGTGTTTTCTGAGACGATTTCCATCTCTCGACTGATGCGGCTCCACTTTGCCGCTCCAAAACTGCCCCCATTCGGTCCATGCAAGAGGGTAATGAAAGTATAACAGGTGTGCCCAATGAAGTGTTCTGGGTACCTACTTTTGCTGTTGCGATGCTGGAAGTACTGCACGCCAGCACGCAGAGTGCGTCGTGCTGTCGTGGGCACCATCCTTCTTAGATGCTTCATATCCGCATATTAGTCCTCTCGCATGTCTTGGAGCTGCCCAGCAATGATTTAATGCCACTAGCGCTCTTTTACTAAAATGGCTTGAAAAATATTCGGCTCTTGAGCAAAAGCCTTCAAAAAATCATTCCCTCCGATGTTCTCGGAGTTCCCCTCCATCCGACGCCCTCCTTCAGTCGGATGACGACCGCCTTCTATCGCTTCTTTCCTTTCTGAACGAGGTCCGTTATTGTTCCTCAAAACAGACTTAGTGCATTTTGCGTTGGTGGGGTAAGCCACCGAATAAAGTGCTCGGCTAATGTTAAGGTTGAACTGCAGTGATTCACTTGCGTCCAAAGCTTCAGGCAAGACTAATACAACCCAAACAAGCACCCCCTGCAAATGTGACATTCGAGGCGTCGTCATCTCCAGCTGTATACATATTGCTCGAGTGCCATGCGTCTTCATGCATTGGCGTATAAGTAGATGTTCGCGCGTGCATACGCACTTGTGTGTATATGTATGTTTCAGTGCAACTAAGCGCGTGTGTTCGCACATGGCGCCAAGCACATTTTCTCCCTATAGGGAGTTTGCACGAAAGCCGGCGGTGCTATGCATTCTGGGTAGACCGCCATTTTGTCGTCCTTGTTAGCAGCCGACGCACCCAGGCCAGGCAGCAGCGTTTTTGTCCGAGTGCCGTATCGTCTTCTTCAGTCATCAAAACTAACAAGGGGTTGCATATTCGCCGCCCCGGCGTGCTTTGAAGATGTCGGCAGTTTCGTCAGAGACCTACGTGTCGACTCTGTGCCCGAAAGACCGGGCGCGCTACGAGGAGAAAACAAAACAGTGTGGCATGGACCCATTCACGCTACGCGCGGATGACTACACTGTCGATTTCAACTTGTGGCCGCCCGTCGACAGCGCCGATATTCACGGATTTCTAGTTCTGAGAACAAGTTTTTTTATTCGGCAGCAGCTTAAGGCCAGAAAAGCTTTGGAAGGGCACAACTTCCTCACAAGTGGATGGGTACGCGAGCCATGCATGAAAACGGTCGTAGCCGACACAGTGATACTCGAAACACAGGTAAGGACATAAATCCTTTTTTTTTTCGTGAAGTACTAATTTCTTTCGTCGCCGTTGTCATTTGCGCCCAGGTGAACCACTCGCAAAGTTTGAATAAGCCACCCGTGGACGTGTGGGTCCTCGCAGAAAGCGACGGTCACATTGTGCCGGCTCACTGCACCTGCACGGCCGGCAACGGAGAGCCCTGCTCGCATGTTGCTGCCCTGCTATTTTATGTGGAGTGTGGTGTGCGCGCACGTCAAGAACAATCCTGCACAGACGGCCCCAATGCCTGGCTGCCGGCCACCGTCAAGACGATTGGTGTGCGCCCAGTGTCGGAAATGGACCTGTCGTCGTCGACCATGAAAAAACGCCGCCTTAACGACAAATCCGAGGTACGCGTGTAACCAAGAGTGATCACTTTCGGCAGCAGTTCCTAACTTTCAAATACATTCGAGGCGCATGTTTAGGAAAAACTACGAAGAGACGCGTCGCGAGGTGCCTGTTTTGCAAAGCATAAAGCGCGGGTGCAGAAGTAAAAAACAAACGCGCAGTAAGCCAAGAAATCGTTGTACGCACCTGAAACGAAGTGGAGTGCACAGACTTTATACTTGTCTGGATTGGCGTCAGTCTCACTCCTGTTAATACGTGCCAGCCACTCGCGTCGGCGTCGATATGAAAGCTGCTTTGCTTTCTCGCACTCGTGCAGGCGTATTTTTGGAATCTTGAAGAACCGGCAATCGGCCTGTCCTGTCTTCAGTTTCTGCGCTTTGCTTTGGGTTCTGCTGGTGCAGCCCACAACAGCACAGTACACCATAACGCCAGCACTGTTGCACGCACGTACTACGCGAGGGTAAAAACCAACGTGCGCTTCCTGCGTCGGCTGCCACCAAGGACGACAAAATGGCGGACTACCCAGAATGCATAGCGCCGCCGGCTTTCGTGCAAACTCCCTATATGTTGTGCGGAACGCCGGCGCGGACAACTCCTCTTAACGCGAGAGCGTTAGTCGCCCCATGTCGGAAAAAATTGTCCAGCTACGGCGTTGACTGTTTGAAGCCCCGGAGCCGGAGCGGCTAGAGCAACCGGACGCTCCGGCAACCTAGGTAGGTCACCTAGATCACGTGACCTTGTGGCGTAATCACAACCTGCGCACCGGATTTTGAGCAGTTTGATCGCCATTACAGGTGGCAGTTAAATATTGTGATTGACCACGAGAGGTTTCTCGGCAAGAGCAATCCCGGGCGAAAAATCGCACACCGGTGGCAGCACCTGCCATCGCAGGGCAGTGGCGCATCGCTAAACCGCACCACCATTCCGCCAGGAGTCGTATGAGGACTCCCATGCATCTATGAATTTAAAATGCAGTATTACCAATTCTTTTTATAAGGGCAAAAACTAATTAGCGCTATCGCTTTATGCCTTTAGGGCGGAGCTTATGTGCCCCCATTTTTCCTTCTTTCCAAAATCCGGAAGCAGCCTAAAAAACGCAGTGAGATGACGGGTTACGCATATAGCTTGAGACCAGTGACACCACTCCAATCAGGACGTCGCACAGTCCTTGTGATCGACATAGACCTCTGTGCCGTTAGCACGATCATGGGGAACGAACTGACCTGTTTCTCTTCGCGAGCGCTCTTACTATCGGCTTTCTCACATCGCGTGTATCGAGTATTACGCACTGATTCAACATCGTCGCCAGCCCGATTACGCCCACTGTAGGACAAAAGCCTCTCCCGTGTCTCTCCAATTAACCCTGTCGTTTAACAGCCGTGGCCACCGTATGCCCGCAAATTTTTTATGCTCATCCGTCCACCTAACTTTCTGCCCTGCCCTGCTACTTGCCTCCTCTTGGAATCCATTCCGTTACTTTTAACGAGCATCGCTTATCTTGCCTTCGCATTACATCTCGGACTCACATATGTCTCCAATACTCGTGATCAAAAGAGTTTTCAAGAGAAATCGATTGTCCTTGAGTGCAATCATAATTCATTAGTTTTCTTGTTCGCGTTTAAGGCTTGGCGAACGTCACTGACAGCAGCAAAAGAGATATGGTGCCTCTGTGAACCCTCCAAAACAGGCTAGGATCTATTTTTATTGTAACCATAATGAGTGTGCTCGGGACTGAGATTTTTTTTGCCGAACTGCACCAGGAGGATTTATTATCACAGATATTCATTGCGTTCCCATAGGCACCGATCAGCTGAGCGCTTACTGATCGGAACGACGCTTGTAGCAAATAGGGTTACTGGCTCGTTCTGCAGGAGGGATAAAGACGGGACATTAGGAAATGTTAGGAGTTGTTTTGTTAGAATTAAATGTTTTGTTTTGAATTGGAATTAAATGTTTTGAATGGAAATGTTTTGTTAGAAATTAGGAAATAATTTGTTAACTCTCCCACTCTGACTAATTCTCTTCATTAAAACCGGCAAACGGCCACCGCCTTCTTCTCACCCGCTAATTTTGTTTTGGTGGAATTTTTCAAGAAAAATCGAGGAGTCCTTGTATGCGTCACCGGAACATGCCGCTAACACCCACTCGCTCTAGGGGTGTATCGTTTGTGACAACGGCCGAGCAGCATGGCGACCTCATCGTTACTGAGAATGACGCCAAAATGGCCGTCCACACTGCACAGCTGTGTGAGCAAATGCGCTAGTGAACTAGGTTTGAGGCAGTCTTTATACAATCTTCTAGCTGAGCATGACACCCAGCAGCGCTGCCGGAATGCGGAATACGGCGAGCACTAACAACCAGGCTGAGTAAGAACGGATTGGTGTTGGGTCGCGTCCGCCTGAGCTGAAGCCCCGGCACGATAACCAGCTAGTTTCTCCTTACGTACACAGAAATATGACTGCATGCCGTTGAAACCTCAAAACCACCTTGAAACTTGCGCCAATCTACCATCCACCGGCCACGGCAAATTCCGCAGCCCAGCGGCGTATGGTACTCTGTAGAGGTTTCAGAACTTGCTTTCACTGCACTGACAATGAAAAGGTGGAGGTATTGTGCGGAAACACCCGGCTGTTCAGAACTGTCTTCATCCTGGTCAGATGTCGCCCCGCCGTCTGTGTATGTACTATCGGTGTCAAATGAAATGCGAACAGCGGAGTGCGTGGCAAACGGTCAAGCTTAGGCCGTCTGCCTGTCGTTATGAATTACAGGCGTGCTCTTCCGGTTTGCGATAGTTTTCTTTTGTTTTATTTGACTTTCGCTTCTTCGCTTCGCCGCTGGAGCACCACATTCATGCTCTTCACCGAACACAACTTGCACAGCGTGGTTTCGCGGGCGGCCGCGAGTGAAGCGAGCGGCCCTATCTTCCTGGTCAACCTTTATTTTTTCGCAGAACAGGCGCTTTAGCACCACGATGATGGCAGAAAAATCGAAGCGCTGCAAGCCAGGGCTCATTCAGCGCTCGCTTTACATACGCGGGCGACAGCCGCTGCCGCCAGAGGAACTGCGCTGCGCCAGTTGCGCTCCAGTGGCAAAGCGAGAAAACGAACTCAAGAGAAAACAGAAGAAAAAGTGTCGATAACCGGATGCGGGCGCCTATCGCTGCTAGCGACAGGCAGACGGCCTAAGCTGGACCGTTCGCCACGCGTTCCGCTGTTCGCATTTCATTTGACGCCGATAGTACAGTCTTGGTCTAAAATCTTTAGGCAAAACGCTGAGTCGCATTATGGAGCCATCACCGCGCCATTAAAGACCGCATGGACTTGAAATTTAATGAGATGGTTTCTACCCCTGGTAGAGAAGGTTGCTGCTTGACGTCTGCTTCGAATGCTCCGCTACAGGAGAAATTAAGAAGACATTCATCCCAGTACAAGTGAACGCTGATGTCTTGGGACTTTTGACCCGGGGTATATCCCGATGGCTCGTGCTCGACGCCAAAAGCAGAACCGCCTCTTAGCAGGGCTCCCGCCGGAATTCCCCATGTGTGCTGCGGCGCTGCTTTCTTCGCACTTTTCAAATCAACAGTCATCACCGCAGCAATCACATGCCACATCTAACGAGCAATAGTTCTGTCACGCGCAGCAGTGCGGCACCAGCAGGCACCTATATCACTGAAACAGAGCGCGAGCAGTTTAAATGGCTAGAAAAGGGCACTAGAGCCCCACAATATCAATATGCAAATAAAAACGTAGATACATTTCAACATAAAATTTCTGACACTTTCTATCTAAAAAGTTTTTTATATTGTAAAATAAAAAATAAATCTTATCATGATTCGAGACGCTACAAGTTAGCAACAGTACTGCTACCGTACTGCCAGTGTCTTATCGTTAAATTTGAAGTGCGTCACCGCACTTCATCGGATATATTTAAGAGTGCGTAGGCGTTAAGCAATCAAAGCTCTACCGTAATTTCGCGCCCCACTTGCAACTTCTATGCTTCCAAGCAAACAACCTTCGCATCAGATTCATGCTTTCGTTTCCTGAAACTTAGTTGTGCCAGTTGTGGGCTAACCAAACAGCGATTTCTATCAGTGGACTAATACCTAAAGCGTTTCCAATGTTTTTTTCGCCTGTCGCAACACGCTAAAGGCATTTTTTAGGCCAGGTCGACTGTGTTCAGTTTCACCCTGAAATTATTTGAAACCTCGAACTGGCCATCAACATTCGGCGCTTCGTCGTCGGCGTACTTTCCGAGAGCGGACGGGTAGTAATGACCATGGAAACTGTACAAGGATACTCGTTTCCTCGTTCATCACAGGAGGCATGGGAGGGCTGTAATCAGCCGCAATTACTGCCACGCAGAGCCTCTCATCGGAGGACGTGATGGCGTTTATGCGCTACCACAAAGTCCTAACCGTCAGTGAAACGTCCTTGGCAGTCATTTGCGACTCCCAGCACAACCTTGCTGCAAAAACGACGCTGCTGGGACAAGATATAGAGCAGTGTGCGTGTCGAGCGAATTTACGCAGTTCCTTTGATTTCCCAAACATTACAATGATAGCTTTTATCGAAACACTTTCGGTATCCTTCATGCTGGCAAAGAAAAGCGCTGTTATATAGTTGCACATAAGTTATAGTTAAACATATGTTGTATAGTTAAATATAAGTGTTATAAGTTAAACAGATAGTTATACATAAGTTATTAGTTAACATAAGTCTGTTATGTAGTCAAAAATAAGCCCTCAGGGGTGCACTGAGGACTTATGCAACGTTACGCCAACGCCACTTCTTCCCCCATGGATGTTTGTACAGCTCAGCGACAACAAGCCAACAGATAATCGCCGGCCAACATCTGCTTCGCCAGAAATCTGAAGAACAAGATGCTTGCCTGCCTGAAGGATCCATTGTTGTCTACGTAGACGCAAGGATACAAGACTGCAAAGCAACAACAGCTATCTACTGCCCGTGCAGAACTGCCCTGAATCAAGCCTCTTGGTTTCAGCTTACGGAACCCCCTTCGTCTTTTTGTGCTGAGCTCGTTGCAGTTCAAGAAGCACTCTGCTCCGTGGCCGACATAACTATGCTCCATGCGGCCCGCGTTGTCATCCGCACTGGCGCCCTTCAAGTTGTCCGGTTGCTACGACGTGTTAGCCGCTGTCCAACGATATGTCAGGACATCCACCAGCTCCCGGCACGCATCCCGCAGCCAGTACGTATTGAGCGGGTCCCACGGGATCTGGTGACCTATCAAAGCCAGGCAGATTCAGCAACCCGCCTTGCTAATACAAACTCATCCCCGCCTCGGCTCCTTCATTTGGACAATTTTACCCTCCTTTCATCAAGAAATTAACTCCTCCGGCGCCGCACAGTGCTCTCATCCCTCCGTGTGCGGTAACCCTCCCCCGCGGTCTTACCCGTGCAGAGGAGGTTGCGCTTAGAAGGATCAGAGTCGGGGTTGCCCTCACACCAGCCATAACTCGGAAGTGGCCTCAGTACCGAGAATGGCTTCCTCGGCCAGAGTGTACGATATGTAAACACGAGGACATTGAGGCCGGCATTCGTCACTTACTGTGGGAGTGCCCAGCTATGAAACCTACAAGGATCCGGCACCTGATGGCAGCAGGTCTTTCACCAAGCAACCCTGCTTCATACATTGGACGCAGGGACCGTACCATTGTTCTCTACTGGACTTCATCAAATCAGCTAACATGTTTCCATTCATTTAATGTCTACAACACCATTCATCAAACCTTCAGCCATCATTGACGCCCTGGGGCAATAAATTTCGCTTAAAAAAGCGCTGTTACGTCACAATAGGCAAAATCTCTCAAGCATTCTTTCTGGCTCCACATGCTGGCTTGACACTCATTGCATGTATGTCTGGCATGTGAGGGGCACATTGATGTGGAGGTGTAGGCGGTGTTCGCCTTTAGGCTGTGCACACACATGCGTATGCACGCATCCTCTACATTTATGATCTCTTTGACTGGTCATTTCACTGACAGAGGGGAGGAGGGGGGGGGGGGGATCGTTGCAATAACGGAGCGGAGCGGCAGCATCACAGGGGTGCAGCAAGCTGCGAGTATGCTCTACTCGCCTGCATGTCCGCTCAAAGCTGGCTGTGTTAGTATTAGTTTGTGTTTGCGTCGAATTTTGTCGCATTTGTGATGCTTTCAGGCAAGTATATCTATCGTTGGTGGGCAGCTAACTTCACGGCAGCTGGTACTTATCTCGAATTAAGAGTTGGAGGTCATCAGACGATAAAGCTGGCGTTGATAGCTTAAGGGTGCGAGATGCTCGTACAAGGCAGCAGTACAATACGCTGTGAGAAAGCTTGAACACAAACGCATACACTTACGTGCACGACAATATCCATTCACCAAAGTCGAATTCAAATCAATTTATTGGTCGTGCCGTTTGTTATATTTCTGTGCAACGCCATGAGGTTCATTTCAGATCACGACAAATTCATTTGAGGAAGAATAAACATAGTTGACAAACACTGTAGATCGTTTAAAACAAATCTAATGATATGAAATTAATTAAAACAGCTATCAGTTGCGCAAATATCAGCGTATTTGCTTTTAATTCAACATGGCTAAAGGCTTTCATGCAGGGATATATCTATTAAAAAAAGGCAAGTTACACGCGAGTGAGTGACTGTGAAAGTAATTGTGCGGGTTTGCGTTGTCAGCCATCCCTGAGATCCATGAGTGCGACGAACATTTTCCTGTCTTTTCAACTGTGATAAAATATTCCAGAGGCACTTGAAACTGTTGTTGAAACTGTTATCTGCGATATTGAGTTAACAGCGGTGCAGATGAATTACTGTACGATGCATTTGTCGTGCAGCTAAGTGTGTTAATTGCACAGGAAGAAGAGTTGAATACTCGCATGTGGGGTAGTATTATTTGAGCGAGATCACGCCTGGTAAAGTCTCTGCTTATAGTAAAAGAGATGTCTCTTAAGGGCAGAAGAAAAAATGTACGGAATCAGTGTCGTTTCAGCGAAGCTACACTCAGGTCAGCAGAACCTCATCTTTCACTGGACAAAAGGTGACAATCCGAGAAAAATGCAGCCATTTGCAACGCCAGGAATTACGGTTAAGACTGCGCTGCTGAAACCATGCTGCTGCAATGAGTCATATGGGCATGTTCGAGGAGGCAATGCGACATTCCCAGAACTGATGCACATCCAAAGAAGAAAATTAACGGTGAGCACTTAAGACCACTAATGTGCTTTGAATTCGACAACATTGATTTTGTTTTATTTACTTTTGTTTTAAGTTTTTATATAGTCTAATTTTTTCTCTTTCATTTCTAATCACACATGTACTCATTATAATACAGTCGCAAGGCAACACATACCTACATTCACCTTTGTTCTACAAAAAGCAACGCGTTTCTGTGGCCTGTGTCTTGCGTGCTCACTTAGGAGTTTGAGAGTCGAAGGTTCGAATCCCGGCGCCTTCTGCAGAAATTCACTTTTTCCATGACGCCATGGGGACGACACCTGGGCTTTTTGACACCACCACTGCTGGTAAACGCGCACGCCTTATTTCATGGCCGATGAGCCATATAATCTTTTCGCATTAAAAACTGCAGCTCTTTAGCAAAGAAAGACAGATAGGTGTAAATCAGCGGAGAAAATTCAGATAGTGAGAAACTTTTGAAGCTCCAGATTTTTGTTCATACATCAAATTTCAGTGCAGTTTTTTTTATTACTCGGAATTGGGGTGTTTAAAGCACTTCATTGGTTCAGGAGTTTTTTTTTTTGCCAAAATTACCTTTGTATTTCGCAGCGTCATTGCAGACTTCCGGGCCGCTAATGTGGATTGAATTCCGGTTTGTTGCCATGAATTTCTCAAGCTTTATCTACGCGTGTTTGGGCCGTGTTTGGCTTAGTAACGAGGAATTATAATGCGAGAAACGCCTCACAGTGTAACTATCAATTCTCCATTTCATATATAGTTGTTCTGCAGCAAGCTGCTTATGACAAGCAAGGAATTCGTGACTCTAACCCATGTTTCTCCCGCCTCGCAGAAGCAGAAGATCAGTATTGAGCTGCATGAGAATTTGTTATTTCTATAGATAATGATAGTTGCCCCCCGATAAATATTCGTTTCTGTCAACGCTCTCCGGTAGCGAAGTCATGCCGAATTGAAGTTTTAGTCAACACTGAGACGTAACCTTCTTCGAAAGGTCCGGAACAGAGCTACAAAGTTTTGGTGCCAGGGATTACGAAATTGCGGACTTCCTTCTCGCGTTATGTGGGAGAACGCAATTCTGCAAACAACTATGCAGTAGTGGTTTTAGTCGACCAAGCGAATATTTCCGCAATCTGCATGCCTATATGTAAGCAGACATTCGAGCGATGAAGAAATAAACACTTAGAAATCGGTGTTATGAAGTAACATGAAGTTTGAAGTACAAGCTTTTCTTGGCCTTTCCTTCATTTTCTGGGTATGTTCTTGTTTTTTTTTCGTGTAAAAGGTTACTCAGTATTTCAATACACTGAAAACTACTGCAAACTTTCTCTAGTAACTCCCACACGACACATTCAAAATATTGATTCGCAAGCACACAGTGTCAGCTTTTCTCCTTTTCCTACAACCCGCTCCGAAAGGGCAGATATAATAATTTTTAAATTCTGTTCTGCTTTCACGCACGTGCACTACTGTGGAACACTAAGTCAAGCCTGACTGATAAGTTAGTTCCCAAAAGTAGCATATACAGGTTGTTTCACCTACGACTTTACAAAATTTTTAAAAATAAATTTTTTCAGA
This sequence comes from Amblyomma americanum, assembly GCA_030143305.2. Classification (NCBI taxonomy): domain Eukaryota; kingdom Metazoa; phylum Arthropoda; class Arachnida; order Ixodida; family Ixodidae; genus Amblyomma; species Amblyomma americanum. The sequence goes on along the minus strand of JARKHS020025732.1, from coordinate 387,748 downwards.
TAGAAGAGCGTAATTTGCGGCACCGCATTTTCACCGGTGTAGTTCATCATAATACAGCTAAGATGTTCTAAATAGCAGCTGGCTAACTGATATTGAATAGTTAACTGTTCGGGTTCTTAATTACTGAGAGGCGTGTAGTCCACCGCAAGCTACATCCATATCAGTTTTTAGAATTTCTTATTCCCGGTTGCCCTCGCTGCTGTGCGCCAACAATTTTTGGCTATTTCGACAAGTTACGTGCACTGGAGAGTTTGCTTTGCCTGCAAGCTTCTCGTAAGCGCGTGTATTTCAGCGCGATGTAGCCAAACTTTTTTGGTGCACAGTGCCGAGGGCAACAGCGAATGAGAAATTCTATAAACTGATATGGATGTTACTTACGGTGACAATATTATCTATTGCCGGATTGTTGTTTCTATCACAGTTCCCGATCGAGAAGGGTGGTGAAATTTTCCAAGTATTCACTTCTATGAATCTAGCTGAGAAGTCATAGTTATACGTTATATAAAAATCTGTAAAAAGTAACTGGAACAATCGGTTCACAAAAATCATGAGAGCGTTCGTACACGCTAGAAATTATCGACAGATACAGTTCATGTGTTGGTGCCTTCTTCTATTTTGTTATTTCTTGCTTTCGTCATATTTTCCTGCTAGTCCTCGCAGTCACTGCCAGTTCAGTAAAAGCTCTCGGCCGAATAAGGTAGTGAGTTGCACAAATGGGCCGCTCTTTTCAAACATTACTTGACCTCAGGCTTATTGTGTGAAGTCAGATAATTTCCATCCTGGAGTAGTAAATAAAAGCTGTGATACAACTTGCATCTGTCTACATTTTGAAGCAGCCAATTTTTTTTTACTTTACTCCATATTTCATTATAAGGCATTGATATGGAGATAACACAACCAGACGTGCCTTCATTTTTTTTTCACCCTTTGCGAACACCACTTACCTTGCTGTGGATACGCCAAACATGTTCTTGTTTTCAAATCTCTTGTAGCAGTTTTTCAACAAGGTCACGTATTTTATAATTTCTATTAATATAATACAGGTGTATGTTAAAAGACAGAAGGAAATGTATATCGAGTCAACCTGGTTTGACAGAACTGCATAGAGGTCAGCAAAATGTCGCCTTTCATTGTCATGGAGGTGATAAACCCAGAAATAAACCGCATCATTTATAACACATCTCCGACTGCACTGCTAAAACACCCTGCTGCGAATAGTCTTAATCCAGTGTATATACGCATGTTACAGGAGGCAATGCGACATTCTCAGAACTGATGCACAGCCAAAGGAGGAAAATTACGGAGCCCACTTAAGACCTCTTAGGCTCTCTGAATGCGAAAGCATAGTTTCATTTTTATTTCTTATTGTTTTTCATTATTTGTTTATTTTTAAATTTTATCTAATCTTTTCTGATGACAAGCTTGCTCATTAGCATACAGTCGTAAAACAAAGCATATAAAAGGTTCACCTTTTTTTGCCACCAGGCAACCCAATTTCTTTGTCTGTGGGTTCCATGCTCGTCTCGCTGTCTGAAGTCCTGAAGTCAGTTCTCCGCACCTTCGGAAGAAACTGTGTCAAATTTTGATTTGACACAACTGTGATCTCACCTGAGATTTTTAGAGCACTGCTGCTGATCAACGACAACGCCGCTTTCATTGCCGTTGAGGTATTTAATGCTTTCGCCTTAAAATTATATATTATTTTGGTGATAATGACAGTGTAGGCGTTAATCTGCGCGAAAAATTCAGCTGCTGAGAAACTTTTCTAGCTCCATATTCTTTATTAGCTCCGCGAAACTTCCATGTAGGATTTTTTGAACTCAGAAACTTGGTTTGTAAAGCCCTTCATCGCTTCATGATTGCGCTTTATTTTTCTGCCCCTATTACCTTCCTATTTCGCACCGTCATTAAGCAGTGTCGGCCAGTAAGTGGGCATTCAATGCCGGTTGGCTTCCGTGCATTGCTGTAGCTTTTTCTAATTCTGTTTCGGTTATTTTATGCTTGGTAATATGGAGTCATGATACGAACAAGGGCCAAAAGCAAACCCCTCAACTTTCCAGTAAAAAGCGGTTGTTTTGCGTCATGTTTTTACAGCAAGCAGCAGCCTCTTGCCTGACTCTCGTTTCACCCGGTTAGCACGAGCGGAATATCAATATAAAGCTACATGTGGAATTTTTTTCTATGTGTAATCATCGTGGGCCTCACTGAATATTTCTTCTTATCACGACTGCCAGGTAACGAAAGCGTGCCAAATTTAATCTTCGATAAGCATTGCGGCGTATTCTTGGAAACGTTTGGAACAGGGTAACAAAGTTTTGCTGCCACCGATTACGATATTGGGCATTGCTTCATGCATTATGCGGGAGAACGGAAAGCTGCAAAGTACTCTGCAGTAGTCGCTTTAGTCGACTGCGTCAACTTCTCCGCAGCCCGAATGCTTGCGCCTAAGCAGGCTCTCGAGCGGTGAAGAAGTAAACCAGTTTCAAAACTTTTGGTCCTTTTCTGGGTACTTTTTTTTTCGCGTCTCAAGGAATACTCAGGATTTCACAATCTTGAACACTACGGAAAACTTTCGGGGGTAACTCTCGCCCGACGTATTCAAAATAATGACTTACAAGCACTCAACCCCTGCTCGGTTTTCTACATCCCGCCAGAAGGAGAAGCTATAGTGATTTTTATGTTTTTTCTAAACGAACCTTAAGAAAAATACTAAGTCAAGCTGAACTGACGTGTTTGTGTCGCGAAGTAGGGAATATATCGTTCTTGCTGGAAGCAATTTGATAAATCATAAAACTGCGTAAAAGCAATCTACACGTGGCGGCATACATTGCGACACCTGCTGCTGCCGCTGGTGACGGAAATATTTAGCTGGGCATGTCGGATTGACCATTTTGTCGTGCAAAGTCATCTTGCAGTCAAAAGACAAGTAGCGACGCATTAGGAGAAAACAGCACGGCGATGGTCGTCAATAATGTGAACAATTTCCTAATAAAACAGCGAAAACCATACTGTAAGATGAGACACCAATACAACCACTGAGTAGGCCACTTCGCAGTCTGTTCCCTCAGGATGCTGTAGCCGCTGTATGCTGCAAGTTCAGATCCGCTAGCTTTCATGAGTGTTCACGGTCGGAAGCGGCGCCTCTAATTTTCCAGGAAACTCTATAGAATGCACTTCATGCAAACCACGCAACCTTCGCTGGATACGGAGTCGACGACTGTTGTATACTATTGGAAATTCGATTTCCGATTCCCTTTGCAATGAAGCCACCTTTCTGCGCAGTTAAACGTTGAAAGTCTTCCTTATTCTAGGCACTTGTTTAGTCAAGTAAAATTTGCTCAGCAGGTGCTGAGGAGTAAATGTAAAGCCCGCACATAAGGGCTGCTGTGGTATGTGTAATAAAATAGTGTACCGCAGGAATCCTCTTTAACGTAAAAACTCTTGCTAAGTTTTCAATTTCCCTTCAATATTTGTTCAGCTGCACCTGGCGCATTTAATGTGGAGAAAGTTAGATTTACAAGACTTCCTACCACTCATTTCAAACTCGTTTCTTCCGGATCAAAAAATATCGTCGGGACAGTTTGGCCGCTGAAGAGAGTTAAGCAGAGTCTCAGGGATTCGCGCACAGAAATTCTCTTGATGTTACCGCAGCTTCCTCGAAGAAACGGCTTGTGGTGCCAATAGGTGTATTTTATCTTTCATTTTTCATGGCCTGTTGAAGCTACATTTTGCGTGAAAGGGACATGGTTTTGTTAGAACACGGTGATATTTCGAAAAATCCAACTTTAAATTGTCCTCAGCCACTTTAAGGTTTCAAACAAAAAGTATTATTGTTTTTTTCGCAGAATGCACCCATGCAATATGAAACCGAACTCATAATGACACGAGCCTTGTCGGAAAGGAGCAGAGGGAGAAAGTATGTAGTAGCACTGAGGAAAAAGGCAGCTCTATCGAGAAGTGGGTAGTCGACGATGCGCACTGGGATAGTTGAATGGAAGAAAGTGCCCAGGAAGAGAATATAAACACTTAGTGGAATAAGTGTGTATTAACGGGCTAGTATATCGCCGATTTCTAGCGCTCATTATGGTGTAGTTTAAAATGGGGTAGTAGTTGTCAACCTACGTTTGCTGTTTCTACGCTACTGATCCAGGTGCCTGCATTGTCGCTCAGGGCACGGAATCCTCAGCATCCGCTAACCAAAATTTTCTTCACTAAATAAGTGCCTAGAATAAGGAATATTTTCATACTCTGAATGAGTAGTATCATGAAATGCCTACCCCACTATTCGCTTGTTTCGCATTCACGTTTTCACAATTATCGCTTTCGTAGCTTCAAATAAAAGATGAACGGATAACAAAGTTGCCAGCCTTTCTTACCGCCACGTAGCACACCAACCACTGTGGAATTGAGATGGAGAGCTTATCATTTTTGTGACTTTGTTCCGCAGTGACTGACGAAATAAAATGAACACAGAAGAGATAGGCCGACAAAAAAGCGGTCACTCGCAAACGGAAAGTATATAAACACATGCAAGAAATAAATACGTTATCGCCTCACAGCACAAAATGCATGTGTCATCTGGCTGCGCCGAGATAGAACAAATTTACCAGTGCTTTGGAGATCGCATGATAGATCATAAGAACGGCCTGCGAAATACTTTTATTTTTCAAAGAGTTACTTCTATGAAAACTTACAAGCCATCCCGTAAGGACGGCGTCAGGTTGTTTTGTCTCCACAAGAAGCACTCACAACTTGCACTACTTTCCTTGTCATCGCACGAATCATTCACAGCAGACATTCAGACATGAGTTGCACAACTAAATAGGCACCAAATGATAGTAAGTTTTCGTTCAACGTGTCACGAAATTACTTTTATCGACAACTCGAACTTAACAACTTAAACACAACTATGTCGATAGTGCTGGAAGATATATGCTTCTTTAATATGCATTTTTGTAGCACAAAGCTTTTTCAGCTTCATTTTTGGATGATTAAAGTTTCGACAGTTATATTTATCTTTATTTATGTGCTGCTTCAGAGACTACGTGAGTAAGCTCTTAAAATTCAAGTTTGCTTTCGTCATTGCCATCTTTCTCCAACGTGTGCTGCGCATCTCGGGTTTTGATGGTCGAAAATTGTATTTTAATGGTATTATTTTTTATTTCTCAAGATACATAACTTTGCATCGCTTATGCCTATATAAGATCTTACTAGTGTTTTTGCATTTTTATAATCGGAGTGCCTTTCTTTATGCTCTGCCTAGCTGCCTGTCCTTATATAAATGGTGTATAGACCTTCTATAAATTTTAGACTGTTGCTATCTATAAACCTCCTCTTTTTCTATAGACAATTTATAGACTTTTTGTAGACTTAAGTCTATTAGATCCTTCATTTTCTTTTGTCTATAAACATTCTATAGACTGCATATATGTACATATATAGTATAGAAAGATAAACGTATTTGGTTGCTAGAGGTAAAATGCAGATTTGAGAAACGCTTCATTTATACATATTTATTTTGAGCCGACGTCTCGTACAGAGCCTGTGCTTTCTCAAGATTGAAGTTACAGTGATCTTCCTCTTCCTGTAAAGGAGTTGTGCCGATGCCAACTCCTTAAATGGGTCGTGAAAGGGGTTCTCAACAAACATGCGATGTGCCTAGGATGCTAAAGGACGGCGCTTCACAAACATCCTCCAGCACGAATTCTTAAGATGCGCTTCGTAGAAGCGGAGTTATCGCTAGACAAAATTTGAATTTCCGTGTCTTCGTGCCTTTCTCTCTGCTCTAGTAACATTTTGCACGCTGAAACGTCGGCGCTCCTCCGCCGGCTCCTGCCACTCGAACCCCTCCGCCGGCTGCCTACGCGCGCGAACCAAGGCTAGCAGTCCGCTGCTGACGTAACAGGCGCTACATGACGTAACGAGTGCGGATGCTGGTGTAACTAGTGCGGATTCGGGCGAAAGCCTAGCCCCGTAGGTCGCCACCAGGCGCGGAAGCGGGGGTTTTAAAAATTGTAAGTTATCGGCTCGCTAATGCGGTCTTTTACGCGGCATGCACGCTCGTTGCCCTGTACACTACATAATGCGAGCATTTTATAGACAATCTCAGACGCCATTTTCCGGGACCCTTTAAGAAGAGGAGGAAGATCGCTTTAACTTCAGTCTTGAGAAAAGAGAGGCTCTCTCTCTCTCTCTCTCTCTCTCTCTCTCTCTCTATATATATATATATATATATATATATATATATATATATATATATATATATATATATATATATATATATATATATATATATATATATATATATATATATATATATACGCCTATACGCATAATACAAAATGTCTTCAGATCAACGTACGTGTATAAGAACTTCAATTTCGTTTTTGTCTACAACACTCAATATACTTCATTTAGACTAAGACAAATAACAATTTCAGATTTATCTTCACTTTAGTCAAACTGTAGACTCCCCTCCTACTTTTGACTAAAGCAAGTAAGCTTTCTTTGGTGTACAATCGACACAGTATCTACAGACTGAAGTCTATAACAGTCTTTGTTTCCTTTTGTGTGTTACCCAAGGAGATAACGATTTCAATTTTCTTTTTGCTTATAGAAAACGTACAGACTGTCCTTGACTAAAGTCTGTGAAAATTTGAATCTCCTTTTCTCTAAACACAATTCATAGACCACGTCTATACCCCAATGTCTAAAAATTTCAATTTCTTTTTGTCCAATATACAATTTATAGCCTGCTTTTAGACTAAATTCTAGTACACTTTTATTTTCTTTTTGTCTATTTGATCTCCATAGATAGCACAGAGACTCAGGTTGATAAGCATGCCAGTTGTAAAAATCACTAGTGTTATCTCTTCCAGCTGTCTTGCAGGTAATGTGCTGCCGCCGCATTGTGCGAGCATAGCTCATACACCTGGGACAAAGTTTTTGAATTCCTGGAGCACTAGGGTCCACTAGCTTGCACGTCAGCGGGACGATAAGTAACTTGATTTCTTGTGAGATCTGAGCACCTGCTTGGCCCCTGGTTGAAGACATACAGAAAAGAACTGATTGCCTCTTGTAACAAAAAAATGCAGCCCAGAGTTATTAGCTTGATGACACTTATTGTCTTATGTCAACACTTTTTAATAGTGTGGGAAATGTGCGTAGCATCTTTATATCATACCTTATTAAACTGGGAGGGTCTAGCTCTGCATTCTATATCGCATATCTTAACGTGCTCAGTTCTTCAAGGGTCTAAATGTGGAATAAGATGAGCATTCCACACTGCGTGTAAAACGCAACTCGGCAACAGTTGACCACAACTATGGCTAGAGCCCTCCGCCTCATTTGCAAATTCAGGAATGAAAAAACATTCGGAGAGGACGATTTAAAACACTTCAGTCCGTTGTTTCAAGAAGCCTTAAAAGGAATTCTTACTTTATATCTTATGTATACTGTATGCACAAATAACGAATATTTGTTGCTAACTGCTAAATCGAGGATAGGCAATCATTCGGGAAGTCAGGGTGGCCGCAACGCGACTGCATAAAATGAAAACGCCCTACTTTAAAGGAATCGCCCGAAATAATTCCATTGCGTCCTTGGAACTTTACTGCTTAACGTCCTTAACTCAGAACAGATTCATCAGTGATTCAAAGTAAAACTCTTGCTTGGGGTAGCTTGTTCTAGCTTGTAGACGTACTGGAAAAGGTGCGACGAACGAGGACAAGATTAGAACACAGAGGACAGGACCAGTATCATTAGGACTTGAGCATTTTGCGTACACGCCTGACGCGTCATGAAGATGGTACCAAAACGCTGAAGACTTCCAATGGCGCCAGTTTCCTTCTCAATCAATATGACACCACTCACAAGATAGACACGAGTACAGTCTCCAGCGGCTATCCTACGATTAGAACATAATCCATCTTAATCGCCATTCATGGAAGGTGTACGCAATAATATGCTGTTTATCTAGCCTTTTACACTATTTTAAGCAGAGCTGTGGGTGTAGACCAGATTATTTGCGCTGTGACAAACTTCCTATCTTTCTTTGTGAGCAGCGTTGTATGCGGCGAAACCATTCAGCTCTCGACTAATAATTCCGCCTATGTCCAAGCTACTGCGTTGTTCTTAAAGCACCGGAAAGTCAGTCGGCTAGGAGGTCGAATGGTATGGCGCTCCTCACGAGCTGTGCGTTCGCATTTTCAACCTTCAAGGCAGTTGCGCGGCCAGAAAATTACCGAATACTGGAATGACGGCCGAAACGAAATTTTGCGCGGGTAAGCGCGTATGAGCTCAATTTCCTTGGCGCCGCCAGAAACACACACTCCCCTTTTAAGCTGGATTACGTTTCTTTTCAAGCTTTTTGTTATCGCCCGTCAGGACAATAAAGCACTGTTTTTGGCAATACTGAGGTGTGCATTTCTCCATTCGGGTAGATGCTCTTTCGGCGTGAGTCATAGACAGCGACATTTTAAACAACGGTATTTGTAACTTTGTACAATAGAGCACGGGAAATTTATCGAAGTTGCGGTCATGCGGCGGGGGAGGAACGCTAAAAGTGTGATGGTTGAATAAGAGCCGTCGCCGGCGCGAACGACCAGCGTATAGTCAAAAAGATAGAGGAGGAGGGAAAGGCAGGGATATTAACCAGAAAGGGGTTCCGGTTGGCTACCCTGCACTGGGGAAGAGGAATTAGGGGACTTAAAGGAATGAATAGAGTAGGGGAAAAAGGCATAACACACACACTCACGCACAACGCTGTCACAATTTGTCACTCAATCCAGTCGCTCTCAAGTAGGCAAAGATTGCCTTGTATGCCTTGAGGGCAGTTGACTGCTGTGGCCACGGACCGAGGATCTTTTGCTCTGTTAATGGGCGAGGATCGAGGCGGTCCAGGGCACAACACAGTGTATGTCTTGCACTCGCAAATGCAGGGCACTCACAGAGAAGATGAGCGATGGTCTCCTCACAACCACAGCTTTCACAGGCAGGACAGTCGGCCATCCCCATCCGGAAAGCATAGTGGTCGGTAAAAGCAACACCGATCCATAAACGGCATAACAATGTTGCTTCGCGACGTGATAAGTTACGTGCAAGACGAAGGCGCAGTCCAGGGTCCAGTGCCTTGAGGCGGAGGTTGCAAAACTCTCCCGTGTTCCACGCTAAAAGTGTGAGCTCCAGCGCCAAAGGGCGAAGCCCACACGCTGCGTCAGGCCTTGATATTGTGATCCTCACTGGAAGTCCGTCGTTGTGAGCAGAACGCGCAGCCGCATCGGCCTGGTGATTACCGTTAATACCACAGTGTCCTGGCAGCCATTGGAAAATGATGTCATGACCTTTGGAAACGGTGCCGTCGTACAGTAGACGGATCTCAGCAACAAGTTGCTCCTGCTACCCGCGGCGTAGCGCAGCTTGCAGGGCTTGAAGGGCCGCTTTAGAGTCGATGAAAACCGTCCAGTCATGTGGAGGTTCATTCTTGGCTGATAAACTTGCCGCAGCCCGTAAGGCTGCGAGTTCCGCACCAGTTGAAGATGTTGGATAGGTCATCTTCACTTTCGTGAAGGTGGATCTGGCCGGTATCACAACCGACCCCGCAGAACTGGTCGAGTGAACTGATCCATCTGTGTAACCATGTATGCGGTGACTGTGGTAATAATGCAGGTGATTCAATGTCAGTTCTTTGAGAGCGGGCATTGATACGCCAGCCTTCTTCGTAATGCCAGGAATATTGCGGTGAACCCGCGGTCGATGAAGACTCCATAAGGGTGAGCACGGTCGTGACGCAGGGATGAACTCCGATGGAAGATATGCGCGATGGGCTTCAATGACTTTGGCGAATGCAGTACGCGGCCTAATTATTGGGACTGTTGCGAGGTGATGACAGGGAACCCGTGTGAGGTGCCGAATATATGTTCTCATGGTGTCAACAGCAATGTATATTGTAACAGGATGTTCCCGGGCAACAAAAACAGTTGCTGCTGTTGATGCACATTTAGGCAGTCGAAGGCAGATACGGAGAGCTTGCGCTTGCACACTTAGAAGAGTCTTGATATTTGTCTTTCTAATGGAACTGAATATCGGAAGACTGTACCGCATGTAGCCCAAAAATAGGGAACGCCACAGTTGTAGCATCGCGCGCACTGAAGCGCTCCAGGACTTCCCCCCGAGTAAGGAGAGAACGTGGACAATCGCAATTAGTATCATTCTCATGTCGTAGATATGTGGACTCCACGAGAGGTTCCTGTCGATGACAACACGAAGGAATCTGTGGCTTCTCTCATAGGGAATGGGTTCGCCATTGATGCGAATGGTGTAACGTGACACTATTTTGCGTGTGAACTCTACAAGTGAACACTTTTCTGTCGAAATATTTAGGCCCTGCAAGCGAAGATAAGATGTCAATATCGATGCCGCCTTTTGAAGTTTTGCACGAACTTGAGGACGGGTCACCCCTGATGCCCAAATACAAATATCATCTGCATATACAGAGATCTGAGCAGATTTTGGCAATACGTCGACCAGGCCGATGAGAGCAAGGTTGAAGAGAACTAGGCTCAGCACTCCACCCTGAGTGACTCCGCGCGAATTTCGGTGTAAGGACGTTGATCCGTCCGCAGTCAGGACAAAAAACAACCTCGCTGATAAATAGCTGCGTATCCAGCTGAACGTGCGGCCTCCGATTTCAGCAGCTTCCATTGCGTCCAAAATGGCCTGATGCGTTACGTTGTCGTACGCGCCCTTGATATCCAAAAACAATGCCGCCGTCAATCTTTTCAAACATTTGCTGTGTTGCACCGACGTTACAGGTCAACCACGTTGTTGATAGAAAAGCGGCGCCGTCGGAACCCAGACATGAAGGTTGGATAAATATTATATCGCTCCAAGTACCATTCCACGCGTGTGAGCCGCATTCTTTCCATGACTTTGCCGACGCAGCTGGCGAGTGCTATTGGACGGTATGATGAAAGGTCAAGCGGTGAATTCCACGGTTTAAGAACTGGAACCAGACGACTGGTTTTCAATCATGAGGAACTATGCCAGCAGTCCATGACTTGTTTTAAGTGTCCAAAAGAGGCCGTCGAGCTTCTTGGTCAAGGTTTACAAGTGCGGAGTACGTCACACCATCGGGCCCTGGTGATGATGACCTTCTACAACAAGCCAGCGCAGCATCAAGTTCTTCCATGGAGAATTGTACATCCACCCGAGAATCCCGTGAGAGTGGAACATTGTTGCAGTGCAACGGTGCGCCTGGATTCGGAGGGCCTGTTATTCTTGCGCAGACATCTTCGGCTACCTCAACCACACTGCGCCTTTGGTGGAGCGCTACGGATTTGAACGGGTAGCGCTGTTGAGGGGACGTGCGAAGACCCCGAATTATACTCCAAACGCTTGACAAAGGCTTCCGTGGATCAAGTGTTTCTCAAAATGTCCTCCAGCGTTGTGTTTGCAGTGCCTGAATTCTGCGCTGAATCTTCTTCTGTAGGCGCCTAGCATCTCTTAGGTCTAGGCGCGACTTTGTGCGTCAGTATCTGCGATCTGCCCTGCGCCGTTGTGATCGCAGCCGTTGCAATTCGAAGTCAAAATTGGTGTAATTAGCGACAAGGTTAAAGGGGCAGGTGGCGTGTTCCATGGCCTCCTTAATTTTTTGTTCAAGACCGGTAGAGAGGCATTCTGTGCAAGCAGCCTCAATAAGTAATCTAAAAACTGTCCAGTCAATGCGCTGCCTACACGTGGCTGGGGAAAATATGGAATGGCCGGTAGTAATCAGATAGGTTGGGATATGGTCGCTGCCATGGGCTTCTGTATCCGAAAACCACCGGACGCTGTTGGTAAGGCACTGTGAAACGAAACTCAAGTCAAAGCAGCTGCTATAAGTAACAATCGAATAAAGGTCGGGCTTCCGTCATTAAGGCAGTGGAGGTCATGGTCAGATGCGAAGGACACAAGCTGTCTTCCCCTAACGTCTATCCTAACGCCTCACCACATGGTGTGATGAGCATTGAAGTCACCCATAATCACCCACGGAGCAGGTGTAGCTGCCATCAAACCACTCAACCTTCTGGCGTCGAAACGACTTGATGGCTCCAAGTACACAGTCTGTAGCGTAAACGTCAGGTTTCGGCTCTTGACTGTCAGGCAAACGTACTGATTGTCTTCGTTCGGAGAAATTGAATGTTGCACGCATGTAAGTTCAGGTCGAATGTAGACGATGAATTTGCTGGATCTGTGGCGCGTGGGTGATGCATATGCCTCATAACCGGATTTTCGCAAAATTACCGGGGTCTTCGGTTCACAAATCACAAGCATGGGGAAGTGATTCTCGTAGACGTAGTGCCGTAAGTCGGAAATCCGGGACTGGAGTGCACGAGCATTCCATTGAAAAATGAAAGCTTGCTTGACTCTTTTGAAAAGACAGGTCCGAAGGAGCCAGGATGCCTTCTACTGTATAGCCGCAAGAACTGGATGTAGCACGTCCAGCACTTGAAGTGCGCTGTTTGCTGCTGGCGTGCGTAGGCTGGAAAGCAGAGCACGCATGGCATTCATTAGTGACGTTAGCATTGCAATCACTTGCATATCTGGGCCATGGCCTTGATCGTGCTTGTTGGCTGGTTCGGTCGTAGGCGCTGCACACTGCCTTGAGTGCGCCAACATCCCTGACACAGTAGGCGTAGAAGGCTTTGGCAGTGGTGGCCAAGTTGCATCTGAGGCAGCAGGTCCAGCCTCACCAAGCGCCGGGCTGTCTTGATTTGGTACGGTTTTTGGTGGAGGCGGACAAGCTGCAGTTGAGTTTCGGGCATTCTTCTAAAATGTGATCGCTTTCGTTGACGACCTTCGGCGGCGCGACCGACGTCTTCGCACCTTTGCGGCGGGTTCTTTGTGCGTAGAATGGTCTCGCACCATTTGCTTCAGTACCGCCCGCTCGGTCTTTAGACAGGGGCAGTCTTTCGAGGAAGAGTCATGAGGGCCGTGGCAGTTGGCGCACTTCAAGGTAGTCGCGCGGCAAACGTCACCGCTGTGTGACTCGGAGCTTCGCGGGCACACGATGGAGTTGATGCAGACGCCGCTCACGTGGCCGATCCTCATGCACTTCCTGCATTGAAAGGGCTTAGGCACAAAAGGTCGAACTGGATGACGAAATTGTCCAACCTTCACGTACGATGGTATGCAGTCACCCTTGAAGGTCAGCTTGATGCATGTAGATCTTCCGAACCGCTGAACTTGAATGATGGAAATGCCGTTGGTTGCCGGCTTGATCACGGCGTCACTGATGGCGATGTAGACGTTGTAGATTACGCCAGCCGTAGTGCCGCTGTCCTGGAGAATGAGGCGGCGTACACTGATATTGCCGAGTTTGGTGATTGCGGTTAAACTCTCTAGTGCACTACGGTCCACCACACAAATGACAATGACGTTTTTGAACGGGTTTATTCTGACATCTTTAATGCCTCCAGGTACGAGGCTCTCCAGATAAATAGAGATGGCTTGCCTGTTCAGGAGGTTCAAGTTGTCCGTTGGGTTCAACGGCACAAACAAGGCTGTATGCGCTGAGGAACTTCGCGCCGTGATGATCGTTGGCGTTCTTGATGAGGACACCGTTGACGTGCTCGATGAGGACGATTCGGCTTGTCTACGCAGACTGCGCTTGGCCTTCTTGCCAACAACCGGTATGAAACCGTCGTCGGCCGAGGACGAGGAGTCTTAACTTGGCACCGAGTACACAACAGTGCCCTGGCTGCTCGAGTCACTCTGGCGGTGCAGGCGCTTCCTCTGGGCTGCTGCTGCCGACCCACCGGGTTCCAGTAGAGGCCCAGCAGCCTCCACTTCCATCGCCGTGGCAAAAAGGGAGCGGCGCCTCCCTGATTATAGCACAAATTACCAAAAAACGGCAGAGACGTGAAGGCAGCGCTCTAATAGAGTACAACTTCGTCGTCTTCGTCTTCGTATAGTCAAATAACGCGAAGAACCTACGAGCCGCAACCCGTCTCCCCTATTGTTGAATTGATACGTACTCGTCCATTCCTCTTTCCCAAGCCCCTGTCTGCAGCCGTTGGCCTTGCCGCCCTTCGTTGTGAAAGCTGAGTAAAGGTCGTCACGAGAAGGGGTGGTTTACATTTCGCTTCGAGAGGCTGCTTCATGAGCCCCGCTACCACGTGCAACGATTTTGTCGACAGAATTTGTGCCAGAGATAGAATATGCGTTTCTGATCTCGGTCTGATACGTTACGGAGACGCGAAAGAGTTAGGCTCCGCGCTGATTTGCATGAATGAAAGCAATACAGCTCGCTGTGTGCTATTATGGCAGCGCCTTCTGTTGAACATGTGCCCAATTTCATTAAAATAGCTTTTATTTGGAGCACTATCATTGCTTTCTTTGACATTTCTAGGAATCTTAGGTGAGGTTAACTGCATGCAATAAACAGTTCCTTACTGCGCTGCGCGGGCTGCACTCGAAGAAAAGAAAACATTGGAAATTTCAGCCGTGTTCTCTCACGAATGTAATGCGCATGTTGTCTCAAGCTGACATCGACTTTGGAAAAAGACCAGCTGCAGCCGCAATGGGCTGCTTAAGTTTTTCTGGATAATGCGCGCTACATGGAAGCGCTGTAAACCGTTTATATTTAAGAGCGCGCGCTTGTGTATAGATATGGTCTTCCATTTTCTTGCTTGAAGTTATGGGCGCAAAACTGCGATGAGCTGGTTCGTTCTCTCAGGTGTATGTTTTCCACGGTTTGTGCCCGTTTAAGTATTGGCAAACCAGGTTGCAAGTAGGGTAGTCTTGAAAGCGCTTGTTCAATAGCGCTTACAATAATAAATCTTACACTCATCTCCTGATGGGATCTTTCTGATAGGAGATTTGATGCGCATTTTAAGTGGTTGCCATTCTCCATAGCTCGCAGCAAGTCAATACTGACATACGGCACAGTTCTTCGCAGCCTTTTATTCCAGTGTACAAGGAATACTATAGAGACATCGGTATTTTTTAAAGCGCTCTTTGTAAACCATTTAGAGGACCGCCACAGGGGCTCGGTAGTTATGTTAATCTGCAGCGGTCTAGAGAGACGGCGGTACGATCCCACCCGCGGCAGTTGCATTTCGATGGAGGCGAAACGCTTGAGGCCCGTGTACTATGTGAAGTCAGTGCCTTAATTAAAGAACCCCTGGCGGTCGAAATTATCCGCATACCGCCATTACAGCGGTCATGATAGCCTCAGTCACTTTTGGACGTTAAACCCCATAAAACGATACCAAAACGATGAAGATTATCTTTCTATAATAGGATACCCAAGGCATGTCTTGCGATGCAAAGCACGTGTGCAGAGATTGACTGGGATTATTTTTATATTACCCTTATAATATTTTTTTTGCGCTGTAAAGGTGAACATGCCCAGACGGTTGACAGCAAACAGCAAGAATGTTTCTCAGGAAACTAGCCGGGCCATTACTTTCAACTTCTGGATTTATAATGTGGGGCATTTCTTGTAACGCATGTATTGCATACGCTCAGCGCTGATAGCTTTGAAATGAACAAAACTTTTACATATATTGATCCGCATTTCATTTGTGAAACCTGTGCGGTTCTATACTTTCTATGGAAAGTCTATAGACTATTAAAAGTTTAGTAGACAGAGGTCTATGAGCGTCTATACACAAAGGCACATAAAGGTGAAATCTAACTCTGAAACTCTATGAAATCTCTACAGACAGTCTATAGACCTGTGTCCACTGGACCGGTAGACTTTAGCCTCTAGACTGCGTATGGACAGAAATGAAAAAAAACTAATGGCCATAAATCTATACATTGTCTATAGATCATACGCAGACCTTTGTGTATTACACTTTCAGTAGACTTTTTTCTATAGGAATTATATAGACAAAATCTAATAAAGAGGGATGGCCATAAATCTATTCATGTTCTATAAAAAAGTCTATAAGATTTGTCTACAGGCGCTATATGAGCTTCATTCAAAAAAGCCTATGGGCAGTCAGTAGTCTGTAAAGAAATTTTTGTCACAGTTGACCAGCTTTTTTGCAGTTTGCTGGTACTGGTATGTATCTGATAAAAATAAAAAAGAAAGTAATTGATTTCACGTTATCTGATTTCTTTTTGCAGTGAAATGCCCGCCGTCGCGATGCAATTTTTGAAAGAGTGTGGCCTTGCTCAGACTTGCTGACCAGCTAACTAGAAAGGTCAGTCACGCCCGTGACTTCTAACAGGGGCATTAGTTGACCATCGATTGTAGTTACTGTGTGAGAAAAGCATTATTTAGAAAACATATCTTTGTCATTTCATTGTGAGACTGGGCTGTACTGTCTGGATTTTGTAGTTATCAATGCTTATCCTAATTAGCTTTCAGCGTCCTCTGAACGCCCTTGTCGGGAGCATCTTTCTTGCTTATATACGTTTTACGCGTAGCCGCCGCGTTGGCTGAGTGGTTACGGTGCTCGGCTGCTGGCCCGAAAGACGCGGGTTCGATTCCGGCCGCGGCGGTCGAATTTCGATGGAGGCGAAATTCTAGAGGCCCGTGTACTGTGCGATGTCAGTGCACGTTAAAGAACCCCAGGTAGTCGAAATTTCCGGAGCCCTTCACTACGGCGTCTCTCATAGCCTGAGTCGCTTTGGGACATTAGACCTCCACAAACCATACCAAACCTTTTACGCGCGTTTGCACAACGCAACACTGACGATAATTTCCCAGACAGTGCGAGAAGTGCGAAACTTCTGGTGAGATAGTGCATTTACGGAATGAGATTGTGGGACAGGCTCGTCTTACACAGAGGATGCCCACTGATGTTCGGCGTAAGCATACCAACCATACCATGCGCAACAATGCCGCATCGATTTAACAGCTCATGTCATATACAAAACTAATGAGATTTCGGCCTAGGAAGCCCCACGTATAAAAGACATATAGTGAGGGCAGATCGTATATTGCAATGAATGGAATGTGCTAAAAACTGGGTAAAAGCAAAAAACAGAAGCAAAGAACTGGGGTACGCAAATTTATTCTTCATTCGCCAGAACCAAACAGTTATTCATTGGGAAACGCTGGTCATATAGAAATAGAATTTCAATCCTTACTGTTGTGGTGAAGACAAACAAACTGACAGTCTCAGGCAGGAGAACCCAAGAACCTATATATATATATATATATATATATATATATATATATATATATATATATATATATATATATATATATATATATATATATATATAATTGGTTTTTTGGAGAAAGGAAATGGCGTAGTATCTCTCCCATATATCGTTGGACACTTAACCGCGCCGTAAGGGAAGGGATAATGGAGGGAGTGAAAGAAGAAAGGAAGAAAGAGGTGCGTTAGTCGAGGGCTCCGGAGCAAATTCGACCACCTGGGGATCTTTAACGTGCACTGACATCGCACATCACACGGGGGCCCTAGCGTTCTGGCTCTATAAAAACGCAGCTGCCGCGGTCGGGTTCGAATCCGGGAACTCCGGATCAGTAGCCGAGCGCCCTAACCACAGAGCCACCGCGGCGGGTAGAACGTGTGGGTAGATTTCATTTTCGCACAGCTCACTCTAACACAACACAACAGTCGTCTCGGTTTTATTTCTGTGCCTTCTTTTGTTTAGAGATAGCACAAATGGTTAATTAGTTATTTTGTCGCTGGTGCCTGCGCCCTCGTAAGTAACAATGAATCAACTTCTTCATTCATGCGCCCTCCACCTCCCTCTAAGCGAGCTCTCATTATAAATATCCCCGTAAGTGCTTTGGCACTGCATGACTGGTTCCTGATTACGAGAATCTTAAGCCTAAAAAAAAGATATTGTTCACCAGACGAGGTTTATAAGCGAAAGTACGCAATTGGTCACACAGGTTAGCTTTTCGACCACCATGTTTCGTTAATTATGCACTCTGTACGAGAATAAAAAATGAATGCTGATGCGAGTAGTTCCGCCGAATGCGCGTTAGGGGCGCAGCACTTCGGTTCTCACTTTAGTCCTGGTGTTCGGATTAATTCTTCACGGATGGAAGTTGTTCGAATGGCGATAATGTGGTAATGCCTATGCATGCGGAATTGGTCGGTCTGTACTTTGTATTCATAGATACGTGGTAGTCCTACACAACACCTGGCGCAGTTGTGCAGCGATTAAGTGATGCACCACTCCGCTGCGATGGCAGGTACTGTTGTTGGTGGATCTTGCGAGAACCAGGTTACTCCTCCCGAGCAACCTCTATAGACCACAACAGCCTCTTGCCACGGTATATATATATATATATATATATATATATATATATATATATATATATATATATATATATATATATATATATATATATATATATATATATATATATATATATATATATATATAGTTGCGAAAACATGAGGTACTTGACTGCGTGAAATAATATACATCGAAGTATACGCTTCGTTTAAGGAAACATTATTTTTAACTCGACGTTTCGATCGGAGGACCAATCTTTTTCGGTCCTCCGATCGAAACATCGAGTAAAATAGAAATGTTTCCTTAAACGAAGCGTGTACTTTGATATATATATATATATATATATATATATATATATATATATATATATATATATAAAATCCACCAAAAATTGAAGAAACATAACAGGATTTAATTCACGACGTTTCGGCTGGAGGACCAACCTTTTTCGAGTGTAGTACAGCGTTTGAAACACCCAGTTTTTATAGACAATGCGCGAGGTTCAAAGTTTACAAGTTTACAGCAAAGCACGAGTTCAGAACACTTGGGGGGGAGGGAAGAGACATTTTTTTTAACAAAGGAAGAGAGAGAATCGGTGCAGGTGTTCCGGAGAGGCCGATTTTTTTTCTTTAAATAACAAAGGAACAATAGGATTAAGATAATAAAAATATTAAAAATATAAAAAAAAAAATAAAAAGAGAGATTCTTTCCCACCACCTCAGGGCTGCCTTGAAAAGGCCCTCGAGGTGTCGCTCCTCTCAGGATTTTGAGAGCTTGGCAGACAACTGCAATGACAACTTTATGCGCATTGAAGAAGAAACAAATCATATTAGGCAAGAATACAATTCCAGCCACTGTCAGTGTTAAGAGCTCAGCCTCAAGGGCTTTGCAGTACCAGCCTAGCACTGTCAAGAATGAGTTATAGCGGGCGCCATCTGAAACCTTGAAACGAGTCTTCAGTAGGTCAGGCAACGCCATGCACAACAAAGCGCATCTGCTGCCGATCTCGTTAAGCGCAGAAGGAGGCAGAAGTGCACGCCCTCACGTCCCGGGCCTCTGGGCTTACTCTCTTCAGAGTTGAATTAAATTTGGTTTCAAGGCTTTGGTGAGTCTCTGCATCGGTTTTGCAGGCATTCTGATGTTTTGTCAGCCCCGCAGATCTTCTTCCAATAAGATCCAAAGTCCACATTTCGACAAGTAAAAACATGCTATCCCTCTAAAAAATTTACCCTTAATTTGTGAGTGAAACCTTCATAATACATTCATGAAAATAATCAATACATACCAAAATGTACCCACTACCAGAGCAGCTTGCTCTGCTCTTGCAAAAAAAAAAATCTAGGGCAAACTTAGGCTCCACCTTAGGGGTACGACGCCGTAGCATAAATGATTAATTTCCATGTGCGCAGAAAGTCATTGTCCGCTTGATGTTCACAGAACCTTGTGGGTCCTCATAACCCTCCTGGCGCAATAGTGCAGCAGTTAAGAAATGTGCCACTGCCCTGCGATGGCAGGCGCTCCCGGCGGTGGGACATCTGCGGCCCAGGGTAATTTCTGAGCGACAAATCATTAATTTAACTGTCACTTGCCACTGTGGGCAGTTTACTCTTTATCCAGTGGGCAAGTTTTGATGACATCACAAGGTCACCGGACCTAGGTGGCCCAACTGCCACCTAAGTTGCTCTCTAGGCACCACCTGACGTGATTTTTCACGCCGATGCCGACAAAGCCACCATCGGGTTTTCTGATAAACGCCGCCTTTAAAGCTGTTGCATTAAATGTAGCGAGAGTGAATCATTTATCCAACCGAAGCATGAAGCCAACAGCGTGTTTAGTAATCGGTTTTTGTGCGCGACGTCTTTTTAATCGCTGTTCAAAGATCATAAACAGATTTACAATGCAGATTGTTTCACATAAGCCTGCACAATTTTTAAAAGTGGGCTGTTTGAGCTAGAACAGCTCTTTCTTCGGCATAGCATTGTCAGCGGTGTAGGAAATCAGAATACAGCCAAGAGATGCTGACTACCAGGCTGCTTAACTAATAGTGCATACTTAATCTTTTAAGTATTACTGCTAGGCTCATTGAATACTTAGAGGTGTGTAGCAAACCGTAAGAAAAATTCATATGTTTTTAGAATTTCGAAAACACGGTTACCCTCGGCGCTGCGCCCGAACAGATTCTGGCTACATCAAGTAAAGATAAATCTGCACTCGAGAAGCTTTCAGGCAAAGCTACCTCTCCAGTGTGCGTAACTCCTTGAAGTAGACAAAATTTCTACGGCCACAGAGCTGAGGGAAACCGCATTTTCGAAATTGTCAAAATGAATATTACTTACTGTGCAATACATGCCTCTCAATAATTAAGGAGCCTAACGGTAATAGTTTAATACTTAACTTACCTGCCGTTTAGCATGTCTTAGCTCTATTCTCATGAGCTACACAGCTCACAATCCAATGCAAATAAAAGCGCTCTTCTAACCGAAGAAGCCGAGTTTAAAAATTGTGAAAAGTTTTAGGTGAAACGTTAAATACATAGCATGCACAACTTCATTTTTTTTCTGTTCTGTGGGTGCGAAAGCTTTCTTTATCTTTTCAAGAGCATAAATAAATACTCTCGTCTTATAAATACGTCTATAACATTTTTTCTGTTCGAAGGCAGGAAGATTTGCTGTTAGAAACATCGTAAAGAAGGATCCTTCATAATTTCGGCCGTCTGCTCCTCTTTAACGATACTTAAACCCGATTCGCATTGACCATTTTGCATTTTGCGCTTCGATCTCAATCCAACAGTAGTGGCGGAGTCGACACAGCAAACTTCTATTCACAAGCCGAACACCTGAGCAACTATGCAAGATAATGCCCTTAATATTTAAATAATCATGCTTAAATTAAAAACATCACTCGCACATCCGTAACTATTTTTAATCGAATGAACATTCAGATATATAAGCGCCTGTTAGATATGTGTTATGTTAGTTGTTATGGAACTATTTTTTTTCTCACTGCAAAACTTCCCACAAGGGTGTTTGCAGCGTGCAGATTTTGGTGAGTTGCGACACCACGGGTTCCTGAGCACCCACGCTTAGCCGTGCGTGGCTCAACTGAGTCCGGGGAAGAGGGGGGATCCTGGTGGTTGAGCCGATGCCTAGCGTTTGGGCCTGCAAGAGTAGCAGATCGGGCTAGTTGGTATTTTTCCATAATGCGATACAGCGCGAATAAAGACGGGGACGAAGTGAGATAAGACACCACAGCGCTGACTTCACAAGGCGGATTTAAAGTGGTGGCGAAGGCTGGGCCGAAAAGTGGTTTAGCGCGACTGCAGCACAACCAGAGGATGGGGGGCAAAACACTCATATAAAGAAATGATAAAGCTACAAAATTGGAATGTAATCTGCCAATAGAAAAGAAAAAATATATTAGCACCTTGTTTTATGAAAGAGGTAAGTCATTTTATTAAAACCTGGCAAATTTTGTATTTTTGCAACACTCTTGACCTGCCCCCTATTCATGAGTGTGCGGTGCATTACAGCGCGTCTTTGCAGGCCTTGTTTCGATACCCGGCTAATCCGGCCACAGTGGCGGGAGCTTACGAAGCGATTTCTTATCGCCAGCTGTCTGCGATGGCGCGCCTGGTAAAGCGTATAAATTTAGCTCGCCGGTCTCAAAATGCTCCTTTTGCGAAGTTTTCGTCGTCCTTGCACGTCGCTTCTTTGTCACCGTTCGGTAAGATTTACACCCCGCTGCACCGCTGCGGCAGTTTTCTCGGTTTTGTCGTTACCTTCGGCGTGCGGCCAGTGCGAAGTCTTTTTCCGTCTTTGCACGCTTCGCGCTCTTATTTTGAAGCGCTTAGCGCTTCATTTCAAGATGAGCTTGCGGCATGTGAACAAGCGATGCTCCGTGGTACACTGCGACAGCGTGGATAGTACCATTGGTGTCACGCTACACCGATTCCCGCTGGACTTTCACAGGTGAGCTCTTGACAGTGTCGTCTGCTCTAGGTATGCGCGATAGCTTCGATATGGTTTCGCCGGGCTGTTCGCTCGTGTTTCATAGCTGTAACCCGTTCGTGCGTACTTGGCTTCATGTTTTCGGGGATATTTATGTACTACACTGCAGGGCACACACTTTCAGTGCTGAGGTGTGCGAAAGAGGCCCACATTTTTCTAATTTATAGTGAGTTTCATGCAGCTGACTATCACCAACGTGAACTTCACACCGGCTCTCAGGAGCAACCACGTGCACGCTACTGACCGGGAGGCCCATTTAGAACAAAGTTTGCTACCTGACAGCTCTGAGTACGACATTGTTTAGTTTTGCAAAACCATGAAGCCAATTTGAGGATCCCCTCGCAGCTGGGAGTATCGAAACTCAGCCTCGTGTATGTGCGCGGCTTTGAGGAGGCTTTAACTGGATTCGCTCAGCAGGAGTTATTGCCTGCCTTGGTATTGCTGTCCTACATATACATGATTGTCAGGGTAATTTTAAACGCACTTCACTCTCGTGACTCGTTGAGCTTAGAAAAGCAGCTAGCCGCGTGGCATGAGGATGAGCGTTACCGCACTCTGAGGCGCAGAGAGCTTGGCGCGAGCATTTACTACCATAGTTCAGATGTAATGCAAGTATAATTTACTGCAGTTAGGAGTGACAGGAATAATGATGCATTGGCGTTTCGAGTATGCGTATTCCTTTTGGCGCAGTTGTATCTAACGTGCATGTTGCATCACGTCCAGGTGCCGAGCGTGGGCGCAGTTCTGCCGCAACGTCAGCCTGGAGAAGAAGGCGCCGTCGCAGCTACGAGAACTCGGGATTTGCTCGAGGCACTTCGAACCATCTGTGTATCTGCCGTCAGGAAGGCTGCGACACGATGCTTTGCCTACTCGAGCAAGCATTGCCGGTAATTTTTGTTATCAAACTTTTAAGGCATTCGCCGCTCTTGAAATGTCAGGTTTTGTGAAAAAATGAAATTTTTCCTTTTTGTCGTAACCGTAAGCAGTCTAGCGTCTTTTGCAAAACGAATTATGTATCTGTCTTGTGGCTTTAAAAATTACAGTAAATTTTTACCTGCACCTGCTAAGCGAAAACGAAAATGGAAGTATCGCTTTCACGTGAGCACACACACACATATATATATATATATATATATATATATATATATATATATATATATATATATATATTGCTACGGTTGTGCTTGTGCTTGGAACGCTCGTGCTTGGTGCGCTCGCGCTTGGAACGCGAAGAGGACGAAGTGCGTTTCGGCTGCTGGGCTTCGCGTGCCCGGTTGTTCGGCTGCGTGGCTGTAAGCTGTTTCCCTGTAAATATATTTTTCCCTTTTGGTGTGCACATCTTCACGTTACATTATTGGTGTGAGGTGCTGGGTACAGCCACAGCAAGCACGGAACTTCGCAGCGGTCGTCAGCTCGCCGGCTCTTCAGCCATGACCAGCGAAGGGGCCGCTCCGTCGGCGTCCGCCAACCCGGCGTTCATCATTGCCCATCCGAGAGATCCTGGGACCTTCAACGGAACGGACGGCGTCGACGTGGAGGACTGGCTCGCCATGTACGAGCGCGTGAGCACACACAACAGGTGGGACCCGACCCTAAAGTTGGCCAACGTCATCTTCTACCTGACGGGCACTGCCAGGGTATGGTTCGAGACCCACGAGGATGAACTCACCAGCTGGGATCTCTGCAAGCGCAAGCTTTGTGACCTGTTTGGTAAGCCATTCGGGCGTCAGCTCGCTGCGAAGAAGGAGCTCGCATGCCGTGCACAAACGTCCACAGAGTCCTATGTATCATACATTCAGGACATATTAGCTCTCTGCATGAAAGTCGACGCCACTATGTCAGAGTGCGACAAAGTAGGTCACGTGCTCAAAGGCATCGCAGATGACGCCTTTAACCTTCTTGTATACAAGGACTGCGGAACGGTTGACGCAATCATCAAGGAATGCCGCCGGTTCGAACAAGCGAAGAGCCGCCGAATTTCTCCGCAGTTCACGCGGTTGCCGAATACGACTGCGACGTCGTCCTGTGTAGACTCGACTCCACCGAGCCGTCTGCCGACATCTGAGAGCCTGACACGACTTGTGCGCCAAGAAGTAGAGGCAATGTCCCCCGTTGCGTTTCATCCACCCGCAACAGACAGTACTCCAGCAGTATCCCTTATACAGGCTGTCGTTCGCAAAGAATTTGCCAATCTTGGGATTCAACCTGTTTGCTCAGTTAGTGCCCCATATGCTCGCCGCATGTCCCCGGAGCTCGGTTCTGAACGTGCATACTACCCTCGACGCAGCCGCAATCCAGATGAATGGAGAACACCTGATGACAGGCCCATCTGCTTTAACTGCTCCCGAGTTGGCCACATATCTCGACACTGCCGAAGCCGTCCGTCCTCGACCTACAGCCGCTACCCGCCGGGTTCTGCATATTCCCGCCGCTCTCCCTCGCCCTCGGAAACGACCTCTGCTGGCCACAACGCTCAGACCCCGCTTACCAACCGTTCGTCGTCACCTCAGCGCCGTCGATCTCCATCGCCCCGACCTCGCCGCCCTTCGTCGCCGGCCCCATATGCCCGCTCCCGGTCGGAAAACTGATGGCTGCAGCGTCTGGGGGTGATGCTGCTCTGACGACCCGACCAGAAAACCCTCCTTTAACTCTTCATGCTCATCGGAACATCCTTAACGTCGACGTGGACGGGGTCCCTGTTACCGCTCTGATCGACACTGGAGCGCACGTCTCAGTCATGAATGCTCGTCTTCGCCGTCGCCTAAGGAAAGTGCTCACTCCTGCCCCCTCAACTGTGGTCCGTGTTGCAGATGGCGGTATGTCTATTGTCGTCGGAATGTGTACTGCTCGTGTTTCAATAGCCGGCCGCCATACTTCTGTGCTCTTCACTGTCCTCGAACACTGCCCTCATGACATCATTCTCGGCCTTGACTTTCTCACCGACCATTCCGCCCTTATAGATTGCGCCACAAGCATCGTTCAACTCGCTCTACCTGTTCCTTCAGAGCCACCGGATCCAATTGTTCACCGACTGTGCACCGCCGACTTTGTCCGCCTGGACCCCGATGCCGCCACTTATGTCCGTTTCTCCACGGTCCCGCCAGTTCCCGATGGTGACTACATCATTACTCCGGTTCCTGATGTGCCCTTTACACGCAGTGTTGCCCTTGCGCATACAGTTGTCACCATGTCGGCAAATCAAGCGTCCCTTCCGGTTCTCAACTTTGCCTCTTACGTTCAGCCGCTCCCACAAGGTATGTCGCTCGCCACGCTGTGCCCTGCTGCCGAATGCGTCGTATCGGCGGTGAGAAGCGTCCCACCCTCGTCGAACTGCCGCGACTCTGACGTCCCACCACCTGATGAATATGCAAAAATGATTGCTGCTGACCTCTTACCAGGGCAAGCTCACGACCTTCGGTATCTTCTGTCGTCTTTTCGCGACATCTTTGACTTCGATGACCGCCCTTTGGCTCGAACATCTGTGGTCACGCATCGCATCAACACCGGTGACGCAGCTCCTATTCACAGACGACCCTACAGAGTGTCCAGTACAGAACGCACCATCATACAGCAAGAGGTGGACAAGATGCTCAGTAAAGACATCATAGAGCCCTCGTCGAGCCCTTGGGCCTCACCAGTTGTGCTGGTTAAAAAGAAGGACGGCAGCTGGCGCTTTTGCGTTGATTACCGGCACCTAAACAACATAACAAAAAAAGACGTCTATCCACTCCCAAGAATAGACGATGCTTTGGACTGCCTTCACGGAGCCAAATTTTTCTCTTCAATTGACCTTCGGTCCGGGTATTGGCAAATCTCTGTTGATGACAATGACCGCGAAAAGACGGCATTCGTCACACCGGACGGCTTATATCAGTTTAAAGTTATGCCATTCGGTCTCTGTAATGCGCCAGCTACCTTCGAAAGAATGATGGACTCCTTGCTTCGCGGCTTTAAATGGTCCACATGTCTATGTTACCTCGACGATGTTGTGGTTTTTTCGCCCACGTTTACCACGCACCTCGAAAGACTGGCGAGCATTCTTTCTGTCTTCCGTCGAGCCGGGCTACAGCTCAATTCGTCGAAATGTCAATTCGGTCGCCGCCAACTCACCATTCTCGGACATCTAGTCGACGCTTCTGGTGTCCGCCCGGATCCTGTTAAAGTTAAAGCCGTCAAGGACTTCCCTATTCCCCAGTCGTCTACGGATGTGCGCAGCTTCGTCGGCCTCTGCTCGTACTTCCGCCGTTTCATCAAAAATTTTGCCGGCACCGCTCGCCCCCTGACCGACCTTCTAAAGAAAGACACCCCTTTTACCTGGGGCCCTGCCCAAGAGGAGGCCTTTTCTTCGCTAGTCGACTTACTCACCTCCCCACCTATTCTGGCCCATTTTGATCCGTCGGCTCCGACTGAAGTTCGCACAGACGCCTGCGGTTATGGGATTGGCGCCGTGCTAGCCCAACGTCACCAAGGGCAAGAACGCGTTATTGCATATGCCAGCCGCCTCCTTTCTACAGCTGAGCGAAATTACTCAATTACAGAGCGCGAGTGTCTAGCTCTTGTTTGGGCCGTAGCTAAGTTCCGACCGTACCTGTTTGGCCGTCCATTCTCCGTAGTGACCGATCACCACGCCCTTTGTTGGCTGTCTTCACTGAAAGACCCCACAGGCCGGCTCGGACGTTGGACGTTGCGCCTCCAAGAGTATTCTTACACTGTTCATTACAAGTCAGGGCGTCTCCATCAAGACGCCGACTGCCTGTCTCGGCACCCTGTAGAGCCGCCTGATCCTGGAGACAACGACCTCGGCCCGTGCCTCTTCGCTATCTCCGATCTGGTTAACATCGCGGACGAGCAGCGACAAGACTCTTCCTTGCGTATTCTCATTGATCGCCTCAACTGTGCCAGCCGAGATCCTTCATTGCAACTGTTCGTCATTCAGGATGGCGTCCTATACCGCCGCAACCTTCGTCCTGACGGACCTCCGCTCCTGCTAGTCGTTCCCCAGCGTCTCCGTTCATCTGTCCTAGCGGAACTACACGACCTACCGACCGCAGGCCACCTCGGCGTCTCCCGCACATACGATCGGGTCCGACGCCGCTTCTTTTGGCCTGGTCTGTACCGCTCTGTTCGGCGTTACGTTGCCTCCTGCGACCTCTGTCAACGCAGGAAGAGACCATCAACGTTGCCTGCTGGCCTTCTACAGCCTATTGACGTACCTCTCGAACCATTCTACCGTGTTGGACTCGACCTTCTCGGACCTTTCCCGACGTCCTGCTCCGGCAACCGTTGGATTGCTGTCGCGACCGACTATGCGACCCGGTACGCTATCACGCGTGCGTTACCAACAAGTTGCGCAACCGATGTCGCCGACTTCCTATTGCAGAACGTAATCCTTCACCACGGCGCTCCACACCAATTGCTGACGGACCGCGGCCGCTACTTTTTGTCCCGAGTAGTTGACGATATCCTCCGGTCCTGTGGCACGCAGCATAAGCTCACTACAGCTTACCATCCCCAGACGAACGGGCTTACCGAGCGCCTCAACAGGACTCTGACCGATATGCTATCCATGTATGTCTCGCCCGACCACCGCGATTGGGACGTTGCCTTGCCTTATGTAACATTTGCTTATAATTCGTCGCGGCATGATACCACCGGCTATTCTCCTTTCTACCTTCTGTTTGGTCGGCATCCTGCGCTGCCATTGGATACATTACTACCGAGTTCTACTGCCTCGACCACAGAGTATGCACGTGACGCCATCTCCCGAGCAACTATGGCCCGTGAAATCGCCCGAGACCGGCTCACCGCATCTCAGACCTACCAGAAGTCAGTTTACGACCGCCGGCATCGCCCAGTACACTATCCGCCGGGCTCACTCGTCCTCCTTTGGTCTCCTTCTCGCCATGTCGGTCTCTCTGAGAAACTTCTACGTCAGTACAGTGGCCCTTATTGAGTTCTCCGTCAGGTGACCGACGTGACCTACGAGATTACACCTCTTCATGCTCCGACGTCGTCCACTAGCCCTTTGACTGACGTCGTTCATGTAGTCCGTCTCAAACCGTACCACACGCCTGCTACATCATCCACTTAGCACCGGGACGGTGCTTTTGCCGCCGGGAGTTATGCTACGGTTGTGCTTGTGCTTGGAACGCTCGTGCTTGGTGCGCTCGCGCTTGGAACGCGAAGAGGACGAAGTGCGTTTCGGCTGCTGGGCTTCGCGTGCCCGGTTGTTCGGCTGCGTGGCTGTAAGCTGTTTCCCTGTAAATATATTTTTCCCTTTTGGTGTGCACATCTTCACGTTACAATATATATATATATATATATATATATATATATATATATATATATATATATATATATATATATATATATATATATATATATATATATATATATATATATATATATATATATATATATATTCGTTTTACGTCTCTTGTATGCACTGTACACTGTATGTGAGGTTCGTGACAAATGTCCAACATAGCATAGAATTAGGTTTGTGCTTGTGGTAAGCTGATGGCACAAGCTTAATAGGCGAAGGGTGCTCAAGCGAATTTCTAGGCACGGGTGCGGAAAAAGTACACTGACGGTGTGAATACTCTTGCCTGATATTTCCGGTAAAAAAAAAGGATAATGGAAGTGGGATATTCGGTAGTTTGGTATGGCAAAGGGCTCCAAAGGATCTTAACGTGAGTCTGCCAGTCTTCCGGTTCAGGCTGTGTGATGCCGCTAGCCACTTCAGCAACGGAAACCAGGCGACTCTACATGTTTTGCAGCTAGTGGGAGTTGAATCTTTCATATTCACCGTGAAACCTTGTCTCATGAACGGTCCCTGACATGTCCAGAGGGCATCCTCGTCCTTCCTTTGATAGCTCAAAAGAAGTGAGGGGGAAAAAGGGTGAGCCTTCCTAAATGTTTGATGAATTTCAGTACTCCAGAACTTTGCTTTCTTGTATGCAGAGCTTCTTTTTTCATCTTCAGTCTTATCAGGATGCAATCTTATGCCGACTTGGGCAAGGTACGGTTGGTGAAAAGCTTCTCGAGATATTGTGTGCTCATGTGTTATGTATCAAAGCATGCACTGAACGATTATGAAATGCACTAATAATTGTTTGTGTTGTTGCCTTTTACCTCAATATTCATGCTAGCGAAAGCCAATGTTTGTACAGGTTTTTATTTTTTGCGATAATTGCTTACGAATTCATTCTTGTTGCATCTCATTGCGTAGGCCATAGGCTGACCTGCATAAATCTGTAAATAATATGGGGCACATTACTTGATTTGCGAGCTATCGTTGTTTGTGTGATAGGCGAATTTCGCACTCTTCAAAGTAAAACATAGCATATGAAAATTGCAAATGATTTACTGGTGCTCCACAGCTGCTGATGACATCAAACTAATGTGCCTAACGATTAAGGGTGGTAAACAGAATTTTATATCATCGGATAAGCATTTTTCTTTCTCGAGTGATGACAATGTGAACCGCATGCTGTGGAAGCTATAGTTCTTTGGAAGTTATTTACTATAAAGGTACTGAATTCTCTTTTCTCTCCGCAATAATGTTGCCATTTCAGACACCTCAAGCGAATGCAGCAGCGACATGGACTGTTCACAATCTCTGAGCAAAACTTCGGCATCACTGCGCCGGGCTGGAGAACCAGGTGAGCAGGGTTGTATGCATAACTGACATAAATCTTTTGAAAATGGTGACGACTGAAAGCTCATTGGACTGCTTCCTATAATAGCTGCTGTCTCCGGTGAACCTGTTTCCAAGGGGTACATCCAGAGTCGGTCGTCCCAGTCGCTGCTACTCTTCCAAGAAGGTGATTGTTATTTCGTATCTGCTCGAACAGCCTGAGGAGGTATGGCTCAGAAATATGCTACAATTCCTTGTCTGTGCGCTGTGCAGATGCAGATGGTGCCAGCCCTACTGGTTCTACGCTGAACCAAGATTGTTCCCACACCATTGGCTTCATAATGGTTCAGTGTAAGTGTTAATTCCGCCTGTGGCGCTTAGTTATTATTTGTGCATTGTTGGGTTGCTGGCTTCCCTGTCAGAACTGTGCTGTCACTATATTTTGTTCTTTATATTCTGTGGGCGCAGCTGACCACACATATGCAGGACCAAGCACTGAAGCAAGCGCTTCATCTCTGGAACCTGGGGGTGAGGCTGGGGTCAGGGTGAGGCTGCATTGGCTTGCACGCAGAAAAAATCTTGAACTGCACAGTCAAACTACTAAACGGAAAGCCACGAAGCAAGCACTGAGGCTAAGCAAATGAAAAGGATGCAATTCCCGAGATGTTGGCTGAATATTTTGTGAAGTTGCAGGCTATTATGCAGCCTGTGCAACAAATCAGCTTAGTCTGGTTTAATGGTTGCAAAGGGATTTTTTCTGGTTCACAGCCTGGTTTTATTCTTTTATTTTTTACTTGTGTATTTTGATTTGCTAGGATGTGACGTGGTTGCTCACTGGGGCAATGGTTTAACAATGTAGCATTTTTCATCGTTTATTCCACTATGTCACTCTTTTAGGGTACTTTTATGCCATGTACAGCCTGTTCAAGTGTCACCTATGTACTTGTGCAATATTGTCAGATAAAACACCATACCGATAAAGCGAATGCCTCTGAAAGGAGACTTTCTAGGCAATGGATTAACCTAGTTTCCGTGGCGCTGGGATTAATTTTTCCACCTGCTCGCCCCCCCCTGCAGTTCCGTGCTGGCAGGTATAATGAAATCAACCATTGTCATCATAACTACCACTCGGCACCACTGGCTACCAGGCCACCTTTTAGCAGGCTAGTTGCATCGCAGAGTTTTTAGTAGGATCTTTGTCAGCGCAACGAACAGAACAGCGCTGGACTTTTATCTGGCTATATTGTAGCGTACAGTACACTGATTACATGCTTTACTGCCCCGCGAATGTCCTTGCACTTCACTGTACGCTGTACTTCATGTGTACTTTTGTTGACGTAAAATTACTTCAAATTGTTCCGGCTAACGACTAGAAGTACTCTGGAGATGGTACGCCGGCTCAATGTATGGTATTTGCTCCTACGTTGAGCACGTTTGAGGGTGCTAAAGCTGGCTTTAACATTGCCTTGCAGATGTCAACGCACCTGCTTTATTCTTTCAGCTGAAGAAATTAAATGTGAAGAAGAATCCCAGTGTGCTCCATGGTCTGTGTTGATGCGCCTACTTATGTCATGTTATGTATGCTTCAATTGAAGCTGTCGTAGCATTGCTTTCTATACTTTTCAATTTCCTAACTGACAACGTTCGTGGCACTTCAGGGCTTTTTCCTATCTGCGCTGTGACTATTGAGATGATTAGCCAACTTAAACAATACTGCTTGTGCTGCCTGTGACATGTATTTTTTGTTTGTGTGCCAAGGGTGTGCTTTGTGACTGTATTTCTTTGGTTGCTGCAATAAACAATGAATATGAAACTATGAAAACCATACTTGCCGTACACTCTATTGCGAACTGTGCACTTGAGCCAGTGCTTTGTGCATCATACCTTGCATCATACCTTGCTGTACTCAAAAGCTCTCAAGAGTACTAGCACCAGTATTTGCACTACGAATCATGCATGCTTCGCCAGTGTCTGGAAGTGTTGCTGCCTTTCTATGCTGCCCCTCCTTTACCAGTCACTTTCATTGCGTTCCCAATTGCACATTAACAAGGCCATAACTAGCAGGAACTCGAGCACATTTGACTGGCAAAGGTTGGGGCGCGCTGAAAGGCAGCAACCTTCGAGAGGTACGGGCTCGAAAACGCGGATTCTACAGAAAGACCGCTTTATAATTCGCGCCAAAAGCATACGTATGCGTGACGTCATTCTACGTCACGTTTGCGTAGTTTGCCCCTCAAAATCCAGGGGGCGCTGGAGTGCCCACGAGCCGCCATTTTTTGGACCAATGTGCGTCTATGGAGCCTTCGCAGCCAGTGTACATCTACCTTGGACTTCAACTGAATTTTTATTGCGGAAAGGGGATATTTATACAGGAAATGGAAGGGAACGCATGATGCCGCTACTGCTGGAATTTATACGCGGGATAAGATATTTAAAGGCGAAAAGAAGAGGCTGCAACAGCGCACAAGGGTGACTGCTAATAACAAACAACGCAGTGCAAGTCAATGATGAACGATAAGACAAGGCACCGGCATTTTGCAACAAAAACACAAAAACAAGAGCCGAAGGGCCTTAAACCGCAGTACAAGGCGAGGAATGAAACTAGGGAGCAAAAAGCAGGGCACTAACAATTTGCTAGGGGAAACGAAAGCCAAAAAAAAGGTAATAAAAGATCTAAAACCGTGCGAGAGAGACTTTAAAATTGCAGGGCCAAAAGGGGCAAATAAGAGGCTGCTCATGACATGGCGGCAAACACACCTGAAAACTGCTAAGAGCCAAAAGGTTCTAAAATCGCTGAAAATCAAAACCGAATGAAGAAATCACCTAGATGACATCTGGCTCAAATATTCTACTTCTCGTTTCATCAGGGCGATCGAGGGAGAGCTGACACAGTCCTCTCCTAGTTTCAAGATGTGCAATGCGTCCATAATTTCGCGAGTGCTTTGATGGGCATTTTTATCTAGAACAGTGCAATCTTGAAACAACGGCTTGCAAGGGCGAGACGGACACTTCAAGCAATGCACTCCCAGGTTCCTTTTTGCTGTGTTGCTGACGTCATTAGAGTGCTCCATCAGTCGCTCATTAAGGCACCGACCAGTTTGGCCTATGTAAGCCCTGCCTAATGTAAGCGTTTGGGCCTTTAAGGCCGCTCGGCGGAGGCAACACATCACTTTGCACCCAGCATCGCGCAGACGGCACCTCCGGCATGACTCGACGGGGGGAAATCAGCAGTTCCTTTTTCTATCCTTCCCTCTGTCTTTCACTTTCCTACTACTTTCCTTTCTCTTACTCCCTTCTTGGTTTTCTCTTTTTTTCTTGCGGGTAGGGTTAACCTTTTGTAACAAACTACCCTATTTCTCGCCCTATTTGGTTACAGTTACACTGTATAACTTGGGGGGGCAGGGCTTTTTCTAGTTTCCTGTCTCGTCCCCTTGTTGGGCTCCATGGTGGGAGGTTGACACCATGGCCGAAGAACATATCCATTTTGTGGCTTCTCATTTCTCAAAAACTGATCGCTCTGACAAAAGGAGGCGGATGGAAGTTGCGGCATATATCCTACAGAGAACAAAAAACCTTTTTCTAAACACCATACATTTCACTCTGAAATTCAAGACAAACCAGCCCGAATATTGTGCCCATTTCTAGGGTCAAAATATCAGACAGATTCTCTAGGCATAAGATACAAAGTGAGCAAAATATCCAGTGGAGACCTGCTGCTCGAAATTGACAATGAATCACATCGCAGTATGCAAAGCTCTCGAGCATTCAGTCCATTGGGGATGTCATTGCAACTGTCAGTGCACATAGAACATTAAATACCGTCCGCGGCTTATCTCAGACTCAGAACTCCTCCTCATCACAGAAAAGCAAATGCTAGATAGTCTTTTAATAAACTGCACATCTCCAACCCAAAATTTAATTTTAATTTTAACCCCACGTTTCGAAGTCAACTCGGGTCCTTCATCAGGGGTCACTGAGGGCAGTAGCAAGCGTCTTTAAGTATGGAGAGGAGGAGGTTGTCAAAGGAACGAAAGCTGTGATGCGAAAGGCGTGCGGGAGGGGGAGGAAGGGGGTTAAGGCTGTTAGTCACGTTGTCGCACTGTGGGGAGGCGGTGAATGGCGACTTTTTTTCGTTGAGTTAAAGAGCGAAGTCCCTGGGCATATACTGGGGGCAGGTTTCTCTTTGTGCGGTTGATGCTGTTCGTGGTGGTTTGGATGTGCCAGGATTCCAGGAGCCTTATATAGTAATTTGTTTCGGTTCCGAGGATGCAGGTTTCTTCGAAGTTGATTCTATGGTGTGAGTCCTCGGAATGTTCGGCTAGATGGTCTTGCTAAACAAACCGCGGTCAATGTCAAGAGAATAACATTCCTTAAAGATGAGAAGGGAATTCTTACACAGTACATGATCCTCAAATTCTATGCAAGCACACTATCTGAACAATATAAGTGGGATACCTGAAATTTCAAGTCCGACCATACATGCCCAACCCCCGAAGATGCTTCAACCGTCAAAGATACGGCCATGGGTTGAGCAGTTGCCTCGGTCACAAAACCTGCGCGAAATGTACGAAGAAACATCACCCAACGGAGAACTGTGATGCAGTCGCGATCCACTGTACCAGCTGTGAAGATCACTCCGCTTACTCTGGGTCCCGTCCAAGGTAGAAAAAACGAAAAAGAAATCATAACACTGAAAACAAAAAATATAACATTCAGCAAAGCAAGAAAAAAGTTGGCATTGACAAACCCATGAGCATTTTTGGCAAAGGAATACTTCGGTGATGTGGTGCGCAGAGACAGAGCACAACACCCGACTCCAGCCACTGCCCAGGCAACGCCTCTGGCAGCGCCACCCCGGCCCCCGGCAGATGCGGCTGGCTGCCCTGCCGTTCTTGATAAAGGGCCCTCCGGCCGTTCAGCCGGCCGCCCGCAAGCCTTCTCCCAGTTGAGGGAGGCCTCTACACTCGCTGCTTCTCCGCGGGCCTCCAGAGCCTCTAGGGAAGCGATGGACACAAAACAGAACCCGCCCCCGCTGCAGCGGCGAGACAGCTGTCTTGTACGAAAAAGACAAGAGAGGAACCGAGTAATATAACCCTCAACACCGGGAATGTAAGTTTACCTGCCCCCCCCCCCACCCCCCAAAAAAAAAAACCTTTTCAACGTGGCGCTCTTAATTAGTTGGAACTGCCGGGGACTTCTAGAAAACTACACTGATGCGACAGATATGTTTAGCTCGCTTTTCTTTGTGGCTTTGAGCCTACAGGAAGCCATCCTAGGTTTTAAACATACAAACATTTTATAAAAAAGTATAGTCTTTCAGTGCGGCCGAAAGCAAGCGAATGAGCTCTCTGGACGTGTTGCTATTGTAATCCAGTCTGGTGTTGCAACACGCGAAAATAAGTTGAAAACGAATTATGAAGCTCGCGCAGTCACTGTTATTCATTTTAAACTATCACATAATGTTCCCTATATCTCCAGCCACACCTAACTTCAGAACAGCTACCAGAGCCGTATGTGGTAGTCAGGCATTTTAAAGCCTACTCCTTTTTCTCCTTTTTCTTTGGGTGTGAAGAAACAGGTAGCACAGAAAGATGGAAGATTTTATTTTGCGAAATAGTGTCTGCCGACTGAATTCAGGAAAGCACACCTGCTGCAACATAAGCTCTGCAAAAATGAGTTGCTTAGATATATCTTTTACTTCAAATCAATTTTTAGCGATTTTAAATGGTATTTTATGAATAAACCACGCGGAAGTGATTATTTTTCAATCATTATTAGCCTGTCACCCTGACCCTCAATCATCCAGAGCCAAGCTCGCCGTTGGAAGCTACATTTGGCTGACTGACCATTGTTCCGTGAAAATGCCAGTCTCGAGAAACTGTTTTCGGATGATCTGGGCGTTGACAAACTTAATAAAATGTTCACAACCTGTATTAATATTGGTGCACGCATATCTATTCCTCAGCGCTCGGGCATGGTGCGACCGAATGATAAGGTGTGGTATTCACAGGAATGTAAAAAGCAATGCAGAAACAAAATAAAACACGGAGAACAATTATTACATACCCAACACATGAAACCCTTTCAAGAAGGCGAGTGTCAAAGCAAGGCAGATCCATCAAAGCGATGAAAAAACATCATGGCAAAAGTATATTTCATTAATAAACAGTTCAAACACATCGAAAAGATGTGGGAGCAATTTCATAAAATAAATGGGGTAGCTACTCTTCCTTCACAAACGCTTTTCTCTCAGCCCCAGATACATGAACAAGTATTGAAGAACAGGCAGACATGCTTGCGAAAAATGTTTCTTCCATTGCCAGTTCGGCACATTACGCAGTCATTTTTTGAAGTACAGAAACAGCCGAAAAACAGACTTCCAACAAGTGGCAGTTTGAACTAGCCGTATAGTAACCTAACCTATTACACACGAGGAAATGCATAAAATACTGTCGGCTGGTACACAGACAGCACCCGGCATGAAATGCATTACAGATATTGGCACACCCTTCCGATGCTTGAGTAGAGGCACGTTTACAATTCTTCAACAAAATACGGAAACAGAGAAAAATTCCGGAGGCTTGGAACGAAGCAGTGATTGTTCCATCCCTGAAGCCTTGAAAGCCAGCAAACTCTGCTAGCAGCTACAGATCTTTAGCACTCACCATTGTATTGAATATTCGGTTAATTATCCTCGAATCCCGTGAACTTCTTGATATCCTCTTTGTGTATTTAGAAAAAGATGTTCAACAACTGGTCATCTCGTCCGCCTTGAAAACACTGTACGAGAAGCATTCATACACAAACAACACTGTCTGGCAGTATTTTGACATGGAAAAAGCTTACGACACTACCTGGAGGGGGATTCTCCGCGACCTAGCAGACCTAGGTATCCGTGCAAGGATCCTTAACTGCTTGAAAGATTTACTGACTGACCGTTCATTTCATGTACGCTTGGGTTCTACACATTCGAAAAAATTCGCTCAGGTGAATACGGTACCGCGAGTGCGTGTTTTAAGTACTACGCTGTTTATTGCAAAAATGACATCCATAGCAAAAATAATTCCGAAGCCCATGATGTACTGAGTATAAGTGGCTGACCTTCAAATCGCATGCATATTACCCAGCTTACCAACATGCGAAAGACAGATAGAACTCACATTAAACAGGCTAGTCATTTGGGCAGAAAAAAAATAGGTTTAAGGTTTCCCCACAAAAAGCAGTAGCAGTTCTTTTTTCGCTCAAAGGAGGCTTGCAGAACGACCTGACCCTACGCCTAAATGAAACCATGTTACGAACAAAACGCCAGCAAAAAATATTTGGCACAACATTCGATAAAAAGCTCACATTCCTGCCGCAAATAAACACACTCGAAAAGAAAGCCTCCCGGTCATTAAACATCCTAAAAGTGCTCTCCAGGAAGCACTGGGAGTCTGACAGAAATGTCTTCTGCGGATCTGTCGATCTTTAGTGCATTCCTCCTTTGATTATGGGTGCACTGTGTACTGCTCAGCATATCCACCATAACAAAAAAATAAGATCCAGTATAAAACTCAGGCCTTGGCCTCTTGTATGGCGTATACAGGACATCTCCC
The DNA here is from genome assembly GCA_030143305.2 of Amblyomma americanum. Lineage (NCBI taxonomy): Eukaryota > Metazoa > Arthropoda > Arachnida > Ixodida > Ixodidae > Amblyomma > Amblyomma americanum. The sequence continues at coordinate 350,291 of JARKHS020025732.1, read as the reverse complement.
ATAGTCAGCTTCTATGCAGAAACAAATTAACCCGCACTTGAAATCAGAAGAACCGCTCTAACTAGGGCATATGTCTTTAAAGTGAGATCGCTACCAGAACACATTTGCTCTCCGGGTTTAACGAAATGTCCTTAAAGGATAATTTTCGCCAAAAAACCTCAAGCTACTCGGTCACTTTTGTTGCGAGTCGAACAGATATGCCAGAATATCAATACTCATATTACTGACTTTGCCCAAAGACGAGATAGACTACCTCTGCGATACAATTTTCCTGTAATCTGTAATTTCACACTTGCACAGTTTCACAATAAACAAACTCCACAACATCACATTATACAATAATTTCCTGCACTTGAGAAAAAATATGGTTACTTCACTGATTTTTTTGCGGATGATATGAACACGTATAGCTAAATTGGCAGCGCAGTGGTACGAAGGAACTGGATGGAAATGGTACGACTTCCATAGTGTGCATTCATTTTCACTGTCGAATATTACGCCGTTTGTTCAGGCACAGAAAATACAGGGAACAAGAATCTCAAGAACAGTATTATTTACACAGACTCCCTAAGCGTACATACAGCTCTTCACTGTAAAAATGCGATCACCCCGTTATTTGGTGGCATCATACACAACATAATAACAGCCACAGCTCAAGGACAAAACATAAAACTCTGCTGGATCCGCAGTCATGTCGGAATAAAAGGCAACGAGGGAGTAGATTTGTGTGCTGCTCATGCTCGGGACAACGAAATAAATATCTCCTTTAAGGATTGCAGGAACTTAGAAGAACGTAAATTGAGAATACAAATGGCAGTCGTCATGGAACAACAAGATAAACAACAAACTACATTTGGCAAAACCAGTTTCAGGTGAATGGAATCAATGTGTGCACCAGCAACGTTTCAAGGACGTGATTCTCTGCCGTATCCAAATAGGCCAGACACAAGTTACCCAAAACTTCTTGCTAAAAAAAACAACAAGACAAACCTGTTTTCGAAGAATGCGGAGATGAACTCGGTTTGTCTCATTTTCGTCTCTTGTAAGAAACTAGAAAAACCAAAAAAATATTTTTTTCAATTTTATAACAAATACAATCCTTTTCATCCAACACTGCTTTTAGGAGATAATGAAGGATATCGGTAGCCATAGTAGTTACCTGATTCAGTATTGCAAGTATGATTGAAAAATAGCGTTGTGAAGTAGAGGAGTGCGCTTTACCTACGCAAAGAATAGTGAATAGAAACGCAAAGGCTTGGCATGACTTTTTCTTGTGCATCAGAGTCGGTTTCTTTAGGAGTGTCATATGTTTGTGATAACAATATGTGAACTAACTAAATCATGGCTGACGTCTTCCTCTCTTAGATTACTGTCGAAAAGTAATGCGTGAAAGGTCTAAAGCCATTTTAAACTCCCAATCTTCGAAAATATTGACAACTGTTAACACCAGGAAAGCAACTACGCAGAGAATCGCTCTGTTCTAAACCACCATATTTTATCGAGGTTTGAGAGTTGTCTCCAAGCTGGGTCAAGCTACATAACAGCAGTAAACCATATAGAACTACAAGCCTCTCACCCAACGCACATGATAGTCTTTGTCAAAAGTGTAGTGCCCAAGGGGTCTGTTTCTGAGCCCTGCAGCATGGCTCCTCTAGCATACTCAAGGGCCCTAATCTCACGAAGGCGGGAGGAATTTAAGCCCTAAACCATCCCAAACTTAGAACTGGCAAGTGTACTTGAGACCCGCCACTAGGCTTAAAAGGAAACCCTTTTGACTGTATATTTTTGACAAAGACTCTACATGACGTGAATACCTTCTTCCGCAATCGAAAGAACAGTAAGGGGACCTAGAAGAGCCCCAATGGTGGCCATAAAATAAAATAGGCTTCCTAATAGGCGCTCACCTTGGCATTGTGAAGGATGTGGAGGTCGTCAGAAAGGTCCGGTGTAGCGACCACAGAATGCTAAGGTCTCTAATTAGCCTACATTTGAGGGGGGAACAAAAGAAACTAGTGAAGCGGAACCCCATTAACGAGTTATCGGCAAAAAGAAAAGTAGAGAAATTCAGTATTTCGCTATGGAACAGATATTCTGCTTCAACTTAGGACGACTATCTTTTTGTTGCCACAATGAACGATAATCTATCTCAGTGCTATAATTACGGAGTGCGCCCCAATAGTAGGCAGTAGGATGGTTCGACAGGGCACCAGCAAGCTATCCTAGGAGACGAGAGATCTGCTTAAGAAACGCCAAACTATGAGAGCGTCTAGCCCTAGAGACAAACTAGACCTAGCAGAGCTATCGAAGTTAATAAATAAGCGCAAGGAGGGGGGCGGTAGCCGGCATAAGAAAGTTTAATAAGGACAAAATCGAGCATGCTCTAAAGAACGGAGGTAGCCTAAAAGCGGTGAAGAGGAAACTAGGCATATCCAAAAACCAGATATATGCGTTAAGAGACAAGGAAGGCAATGGCATTAGCAACATTGATATGATAGTTAAAGTAGCTGAAAAGTCTACACAAATCTGTACAGTAACCAATGTAACCAGAACGTTAATGAGAGAGGCAGTAGCGGACAGCAATGCGTCATCCCGTCAGCAACGAAAGAGGAAGTAAAGGCAGCCTTAGGAGCAATGCAAAGAGGGAAAGCAGCCCGTGAGGATCAGGTAACAGCACATGTGATGAATGACGGAGGGGAGTACATGCTCGAAAAAAATAGGCGCCCTCTACGCAATGCCTCATGACCTCGACCATACCAGAAGCTTGGAATAACGCAAATGTAATCTTAATTCAGAAGAAAGGAGATGCCAAGGACTTGCAAAATTGCAGACGAATCAGCTTACTGTCTGTTGCCTACAAGGTATTTACTAAAGTAATCGCTAAAAGAGTCAGAGCAACCTTAGACTTTAATCAACCAAATGAACAAGCAGGCTTTCCTAAAGCACATTCCGCAATATATCATATTCACACTATCAATCAGAGGATAGAGACATGTGCAGAATGTAACCAGCCCCTATATATAGCCTTCATTGAATGTGAGAAAGCATTTGACTCAGTGGAAACCTCAGCAGTCATACAGGCATTGCGGAATCAGAGTGTAGATGAGCCTTATGTCAAAATACTGGAAGACATATAGAGGAACTGTACAGCAACCATAGTCCTCCATAAATTCAGCAATAAAATTTCAATAAGGAATGGCGTCAGGCAAGGAGACACGATCTCGCCAATGCTATTCACCGCCTGTTCACAGGAGGTATTCCGAGGCCTTAACTGGGAACAGTTGGGGATAAGAGTTAATGAGTAATAACTAAATAACCTACGATTCGCTAATGACATTGCCTTGCTGAGTCAGGATGTGAACTGAAAATCATGATCAATGAGTTATACAGACAAAGCAGTACGGTGGGTCTAAAAATTGACATGCAAAAACCGAAAGTAATGTTCAACAGCCTAGCAAGGTAACAGCAGTTCACAATTGGCAACGAGGTGTGGAAGTGGTAAAGGGGCAGATAGTGACAGCTGATCCGGATCATGAGAGGGAAATAGCTAGAAGGATAAGAATGAGGTGGAGCGCATATGGAAGGTTCTCTGAGATCATGCATAGCAGGTTACCAATATCCCTCAAGAGAAAAGTGTAAAACAGCTGTATCCTACCGGTACTCACCAACGGGGCAGAAAAGTGGAGGCTAATGAAAACTATTCAGCTCAAGCTAAGGGCAACGCAGCGAGCAATTGTAAGAAAAATAGTATGTGTAATGTTAAGAGACCGGAAGCGGGCTGACTGGGTGAGGAAACAAACCCGTGTTAATGACATCCTAGTCGAAATCAAGAGGAATAAATGTGCTTAGACAGGGCATATACTGCGAAGGCAAGATAACCGCTGGACCTTAAGGGTAACGGAGTGGTTTCCAAGAGAAGGCAAGCGTAGCAGGAGGCGGCAGAAGGTTAGGTGGGCGGATGAGATTAGGAAGTTTGCAGGCATAGGGTGGGCACAGCTGGCAATTGACAGAGTTAATTGGAGAGACATGGGACAGGCATTTGCCCTGCAGTGGGTGTAGTCAGGCTGATGATGATGATGACGATGGTGAGCCTTTATTGATTAAGGGGAAGAATTTGACTCAGAAGAAACTTCAGCAGTCATACAGGAATTGCGGAATCGGAGTGTAGAAGAGCCTTATGGGAAAATACTGGAAGATGCGTATAGCAACAGCACAGCTGCCATTTAGTCCTCCATAAAGGCAGCAATAAAATTCCAATATGGAAGGGCGTCAGGAAAGGGGACACGATCTCGCCAATGCTATTCACCACCGGTTTATAGGAGGTATTCAGAGGCATGAATTGGGAACAGTTGGGGATAAGAGCTAATGAAGATTGCCTGAATAATGTGCGATTTTCTGATGAGAATGCCTTCCTGAGTCAATCAGGAGGTCAATTGCAAAGTATGATGAATGTGTTTTACAGGCAGAGAAGAACGGTGCGTCTTAAAATCAACATGCAGAAAACCAAAGTAAAGTTCAACAGTTAAGCAATGGAACAGCAGTTCACATTTGGTACCGAGCTGCTGGAAGTGGCAAAGGAATATGTCTACTTAGGACAGGCAGTGACAGCTGATCCGGATCTTGTGAGCGAAATAACTGGAAGAATAAGAATGGGGTGGAACACATATGGCAGATTCTCTCAGATAATGAATGGAAGTTTACCAGTATCCCTCAAGAGAAAAGGATAAGGCACCTGTGTCTTACCGGTACTCATCTACGGGGTAGCAACGGGGAGGCTAACGAAAAGGTTTCAGCTTAAATTGAGGAGAATGCAGCGAGATATGGAAAGAAAACTGATAGGTGTAATGTTAGGTGGCCGGAAGCAGACAGCGTGGGCGAGGGAACAAAGGGAGGTTAATGACATGCTAGTCGAAATCAAGGGAAGAAAGGGGCTTGGGCAAGGTATGTCATGCGAAGGGAAGCTAGCCACTAGTGCTTAAGGGTAACGGAGTGGATTCCAAGGAAAGGTAAGTGTAGCAGGGGGCGGCAGAAAGTTCGGTGGGCGGATGAAAATGAAAAAATGAAAATTGGTGTTTGGGGAAAGGAAATGGTGCAGTATTTGTCTCATATATCGTCGGACACCTGAACCGCGTCGTAAGGGAAGGGATAAATGATGGAGAGAAAAATAAAGGAAGAAAGAGGTGCCGTAGTGGAGGCGTCCGGAATAATTTCGACCACCTGGGGATCTTTAACGTGCACTGACATCGCACAGCTCACGGGCGCCTCACTGAGCCACCGCGGCGGGTTGAGCGGATGAGAATAAGAAGTTTTCGGCCATGCGGTGTGTGCAGTTGGCAAAGGCCAGGAATAATTGGAGAGACTTGGGAGAGACTTTTCCCTGCAGTGGTCGTAGTCAGGCTGATTATTGCGTACATTCGCTGTAAACATGGCCAGACTTGTATATTCCACGATGATAGCGGTGTGAGTGTATGTGTGTCATTGCATTTTATGTGTCTCATAAAAAAAGAGAAATCTGCCTCCTACCAGTGTGTCGGAAGGCCAGTGTCACCTTGTAACTAGAAAAGAAACTATCCTGAAGTGGTCTTCAATGTTGGCGAGCCCTGAGGGAACGCAATGCGAATCGCGTTCTAAAATCTAAATCGCGTGTCTAAATCGCGTGTTAAAAAAACTAACATTGACATATCTGGTATATCACCAAAAGAACTGCGTGAAGTGTTTGTATAATGATGCCATACACTGACCTTTTTATTTTTTTTCTCTTCTATCTTTTCCTAGTGCTTTCCTCTTCGAATGATTTTGCTTAACTCGTGTATTTGTTTTGTCCAAGTGTACTTCCTTAGCCGCACGTTTTTTATGCTGTCCGTGTGCTAGGGGGTCAGGGCTCCTCAAGCTGTTTCGCACAGCTTTTACCTGCCCTCCTCGTAACTTTTTTGTTGTGGAATAAATTTGATTGATTGATTGATTGATTGATTGATTGATTGATTGATTGATTGATTGATTGAATGAATGAATGAATGACGACGACCCTGCCTAGGGGCACGCTGCACCTTCTCCTTTAGTGTAGTAGCATCTCTCGCTGATCACAAAAATCTAAGAGTGACATAAGATGCCTTAAGTCTTCCAGAATCAAGGTAAAACTAGTACAGGAGAGTAGCTTTCTCCAGCGTTGACCCCACGAACTAATAGACAGGCACAGAGACGGCCGAAGCGAGTACAAGTTGAGTTTCACAAACAGTGTTACGCAGCTCTCGTCATTCGTACAGCGACTGATGTTTGGCGTGACCGTAAGACTTGCTCAAGAAAAATCATCGCAAGAACTGATCACGTCTAATGGAAAAAACGCATGATAGCTTGACATGGACTGCTGCGAGTATCAACAACACAGAGTGAAGGCAGTCGATATAATGAAATAAAATGAACATGCTAGGAAGACATGGGGAAAAGCAAACAGAACAGGCGAACGGCTGTGTGCGGAAATTTGTGCCTCTTTCGCATCGCCATAAATAGGTAATCAGTATGAACAGCTGATGATATGGAAATAGTGCATCTATTCATATTGTTCTGCTAAATAGGCTGTAATTTTTCGCATTCTCTAGCCAACCAAAAATGTGCGGGTAGGCTTCACTTTCGGAAAGTTTCTCTTATGTACAACTACGGTCGTATTGGTTTGATGTTTGTGCTTTCTGCTGTTTACAGATGGGCATTTATCTGATTGCTGATCTCTCTACACTGCTATGAACGCCAGAACCGACTTTTCGATTGATCCTCCCCCTTCTTAGCATACTTTTAGTTTCTATATTCTATATCCCAGTAAGTGCCTCAGAGCTTCGCCACTTTAGTGCATGGTTGTGAGAACATTAAGCCCTATGAAAAGAAACTCTTCGTCGCCGAAGGTTTACAGCCACGATTATGCAGCTCATCACCGAACTTAGCTTTCCAACCGTCATGTCTCATTTACTAAGAAATCTGTACGATAGTAAAATGAAACTATTGTGAAGAAGATGATGACCCAGACAAAGCAGACGACTCGTGAAAACGAAGAAGATGGCCCTGCGCGTCAGCCGTATTGCTATCGTCACGTGTGCCTGTGCCCGACCTGGTTGCCCTCGGATTGTTCTCGCTGCTGCTGCCTTCCTCCCAGCTCTTTTAAATAAACCCCCGCCTTACATTTGGTGGAGGAGCCGGGTAACAGCCCTGGAATTGCTCAACCGTACTCTCCCGCCACCTGCGATGCCTCACGGCGTTCAACATCAAGCCGTGCTAGTGGGCCCAGCTGTTACCTGCGCCGGCTCCCTTCGCCAACGGGACCCGGCCATCTTCAGTGGGACCGATGAGCAGGATGTCGAAGATTGGCTCACGTCTTACGAGAGGGTGAGCCTTTACAACAAATGGGATTATGCCACCAAACCAAATAACGCATTTTTTTTAACTCACCAGCGTGGCTAACCTGTGGTATCGGAACCACGAGGTGGACATCCGCACCTGGTCTGCTTTCAAGACAACCTTCTCCGAATTGTTTGGTTGTCCTGCTGTTCGGAAACTCCGCGCCGAACAATGCTTGCGTGAACGGTCTCAGCAGGTCGGCAAAAGCTTTACCAGTTACATAGAAGACGTCACTGACCTATGCAAGCGTGTCAACCTCAACATGTCAGAAGCTGACAAGATTAAACACATTTTGAAGGGTGTTGCCGACGACGCCTTTCAGATGCTGGTAGCGCGCGACTTGCGCACCGTTGCTGATGTCGTCACCCTCTGCCAAAGCTTCGAGGAGCTGCGGAAGCAGAGGCTCCTGACTCGACAGCACCCTCGACAGGTTGAGTCGCTTGCTGGACTGACACCGGCACCTGACACCTCATTGCTGCTGCAACAAATCAAAGACTTTGTTCGGATAGAAGTGGCGCGTCAGCTTTCTCTTCTGCCGAACCCTACAGGGCAAGCTCCAGATTTGGCTCCGGCCCTTCGACATGCCATCCAACAGCAGGTTGCCGAGGCTCTTCCACCTGCCCATCCGCCACCACCTGTCGCCGCTCCACTGACATATGCCGACGTTGTCGCCCAGACACCGCCCCCTATGGCCGCTCCGCTGACATACGCGAACGTCGTCGCCAGACCTCGACCGCCTGCCTATGCTTTGCCTCCAACACCTGCGCGAGCGGTGGTTCCTTCTCTTCGTCTTTAGTAAAACAGCGCGAACAACGTAGGACAAGATCAAGGAGGACGCTGTTTTACTAAAGATGCATCTATACCAACTCGCCCAAATGAACGTTCTACTTAGCCATATTCCTTCTCTTCGGTCGGCTCTTCGAGCCAGCAATCCCTGGCGCACCATCGACAACCGGCCTATCTGCTACATTTGCGGCTTGCCTAGTCATGTGGCCCGGCTTTGCCGCCGCCGTCTCCCAGTCTACGCGCCACCTCCTCCAGCTCCCGCGTACTTGCCTTCCACGAGTCAGTACTCCGGATCTGCTGAGCCGCCGTCTAGTCGTCCTTTTTCTCCTGCCGTTCAGACTTTTCTAGACGCCGTTCACCTTCACCGAGGCGCCGCTCCGTTTCTCCTAGGCGACGTCGCCCCAATATCCCTCAGGAGGAAAACTAGGTGCCGCAGTTTCTGAAGCGAGAACTGCGTCCCCGTCTAACTTTCCAAGGCCTCACAAATCCCCTGCTAATCTGGTCGAAATTTCTGTCGAGGGCATTACTGTCTTGGCCCTTGTGGACACCGGTGCTGCAATTTCTGTTATGGACGAAAAGCTTTGTAGTTCAATTGAAGAAGGTAAAGACGCCGATTGCTGGACTGTCGCTGCGTACGGCCAGCGCTGAGCACATCAAGCCGTCCGCAGCGTGTACCGCTCGAGTTCTGATTCAGGACTCCCTCTACACGATAGAATTCGTCGTGCTGCCTTCCTGTTCCCATCCTGTTATTCTGGGCTGGGATTTCCTTTCCGCCCATGAAGCTATCATCGACTGTGCTCGAGCGGAAGTCGGGTTCTCTTCTCTGCCGATTCCTTTTCTGGACGCTACTCCTCCTGTTGCCTATGTTAAAGCCCTCGCCGCCGAAGGCATCGACATTCCCCCGTGATCTCCCGTTCTTGTACACTTGTCTTGCGACTCTATCGGTGACGACGCTGTCCTCTTTACTCCAGCCCATACTTTTCTGCACCGCAAGTGTCTCCCTCTGCCATACGCCGTACTGTCTGTGTCCGCTGGCCTTTCGATACTTTTGGTTTCTAACCCGTTTTCCTGCCCTACCGCTCTGCGCTTTGGTGAATGCCTCGCAAGTGTGCAGCCCATCGCATCCCTGCTCATCCGCGAGGAGACCGACGATACACCACACGTCGCCATGAACGCGCTCAGCCCTCCTGCCTCTATGCCAGATCGCTTTTCTACCGAATTGTTCTTGCGCTCCATCGACGCCGATCTTCCCCCGCAGCAAAGAACACAGCTTCTCGCCCTCCTTCAACAATTTCGCTCTTCCTTCGACGCTCACCAAACTGCCCTGGGCCGAACTTCCACCGTCACCCATCGCATCGACACTGGTGCCCACGCGCCGCTGCGGCAGCTCCCCTATCGTGTGTCTCCAAACGAGCGCCAGACTATTACAGAGCAAGTCGACCAAATGCTTCAAAACGGCGTCGTTCAGCCCTCAAGTAGCCCTTGGGCATCGCCTGTTGTCCTTGTGAAAAAGAAAGATGGCTCCATACGCTTCTGCGTCGATTACCGCTGCCTTAATAAGATAACGCGCAAGGATGTATATCCGCTCCCCCGCATAGATGACGCTTTGGACTCTTTGCAAGGGGCGGAGCTTTTTTCCTCCCTCGATTTACATTCTGGGTACTGGCAGTTCCCCATGGAAGCGGCCGATCGTCCCAAAACTGTTTTTGTGACCCCCGACGGATTGTATGAATTCACTGTGATGTCATTCGGCCTTTGTAATGCCCCTGCAACCTTCGAACGGATGATGGACACCATTTTGCGTGGACTCAAGTGGAAAATGTGTCTATGCTATCTCGACGACATTGTCGTCTTTTCACCCGACTTTGAAACCCATTTATCCCGCCTGAAGCACGTTTTGGCCTGCCTCTCTGACGCTGGCCTGCAGCTCAACTTGAAGAAATGCCGTTTTGCTGCGCGTCAGCTGACACTTTTAGGGCACGTTGTCCCTAAGCAAGGCGTTCGTCTCGACCCAGCTAAACTTCGCGCTGTCGCAGACTCCCAAACCCACTTCCATCAAAGACTTGCGCAGCTTCTTAGGTCTGTGCTCTTACTTTCGGAGGTTTATTCGCAACTTTGCTTCGATTGCTGCGCCTTTAACACAACTATCCGGCAGTTCCGACTTATCGATGTGGTCTCCGGCGTGCGACCATGCGTATAACACCTTGCGCCGCCTCCTCACAGCGCCGCCCATACTGCGCCATTTCGACTCGACCGCTCCTACCGAGGTCCACATGGACGCCAGTGGTGTCGGCCTCGGCGCCGTAGTCGCCCAGCAAGTCTGTGGTTTTGATGTATACGTTGTTGCCTACGCAAGCCGCACACTTACGAAGGCTGAAACTAATTACTCCGTCAGTGAAAAAGGGTGTTTGGCCATCGTATGGGCCCTTGCCAAATTCCGCCCGTACCTCTATGGGCGCTGTTTTTCCGTTGTGACGGACCATCATGCGCTTTGTTGGCTTTCTTCCTTGAAAGACCCATCCGGCCGCCTTGCCAGGTGGGCTCTTCGTCTGCAAGAATATGACATCCGCGTGGTCTATCGTTCCGGCCGCAAGCATCAAGACGCTGATGCCCTGTCCCGCTGCCCACTTCCAGCCGAAATCGCCAGCCTTTCCACCTCTGACGTCTCCCCGTCGTCCCTTCGCATCAGCGACGTGCCCTCAGCGCAACGTACTGACCCCTGGATCGCTTCTCTCCTCGACTTTCTCTCCAACCCCACGGCTGCTTCTCCATCCCGTGCTCTCCGCCGCCATGCTTCCCACTTCGGGATTCACGATAACCTCTTCTATCGCCGGAACTACAGCACCGACGGCCGCAAGTGGTTACGCGTTATTCCTCGCCACCTGCGCACGAACATATGCGCCTATTTCCACGCTGACTCACAATCCGGTTGGTTTTGGTTTTTGGTTTTTGGAGGGAAAGGAAATGGCGCAGTATCTGTCTCATATATCGTTGGACACCTGAACCACGCCGTAAGAGAAGGGTAAAGGAGGGAGTGAAAGAAGAAAGGAAGAGAGAGGTGCCGTAGTGGAGGGCTCCGGAATAATTTTGACCACCTGGGATCTTTAACTTGCACTGACATCGCACAGCACACGGGCGCCTTAGCGTTTTTCCTCCATAAAAACGCAGCCGCCGCGGTCGGGATCGAACCCGGGAACTCCGGATCAGTAGTCGAGCGCCCTAACCACTGAGCCACCGCGGCGGGGCCACAATCCGGTCACGCGGGAGTTTTCAAGACATAAACCCGCATCCGGCTGCGCTATTACTGACGCGGAATGTACATGTACACCTTCGTACTTAAATACGTACGCGCCTGTCTCGCCTGCCAACGTCGGAAGACATCTCCTCATCGTTCTGCTGGCGAGTTGCAGCCACTCCCTTGCCCACCACGCCCTTTCGACCGTATCGGCAATGATTTCTACGGCCCGCTTCCGTACACTGCGGCCGGCAACCGTTGGGTTATCGTTGCGGTTGATCATCTCACGAAATATGCCGAAACCGCCGCCCTTCCGTCTGCCACAGCGACAGACGTTGCCTCCTTCCTTTTGCAGCGTTTCGTCCTTCGTCACGGTGCACCTCGTGAACTGCTTAGCAACCGCGGACGCGCCTTTTTGTCCGATGTCGTCACCGCCCTGCTCCGCCAGTGGAACATAATCCATTGTACCAACTCCGCCTATCATCCGCAGACCAACGGCCTCACCGAGCGATTTAACCGCACCCTCGGGGACATGCTCTCTATGTATGTCGCATCCAACCACTCGAATTAGGATCTCATCCTCCCTTATGTGACTTTCGCCTACGACACCGCCCAGCAGTCCACTACTGGCTTCCCTCCCTTCTTCCTTACTGCCGTCATCCATCTGCTACAATAGACACCATTCCGCCTTACCAACCTGACGCCTCCGAATATACTCCTGATTCTGAAGCCGCGCAACACGCAGAAGATTGTCGCCAAATCGCCCGGTCACTCACCACTGACGCCCAGTATCGCCAGAAATTCCGCCACGACAACGCTCACACCACATCACACTTCTCTCCTGGTGCGCTTGTGTGGCTCTGGATACCATCAAGTACTCCCGGACTCTCCTCGAAATTTCTTGCCAAGTATAATGGCCCCTACCGTGTCCTGGAGCGCACATCTCCAGTTAATTACGTCGTCGAACCCCTCACGCCATCTCCCGATCTCCGCCGCCGCGGCCGCGAGAGCTCACATCCAGCGTCTCAAGCCTTACTACAACCCCTCCATATTGCAGTCGCCGTAAGTCTCCAGGATGGCTCCTCTTCGCCCCGGGGGTGATTGTGAAGATGATTATGACCCAGACAAAGCAGAAGACTCGTGAAAACGAAGAAGATGGCCCTGCGCGTCAGCCGTATTGCTATCGCCACGTGTGTCTGTGCCCGACCTGGTTGCCCTCGGATTGTTCTCGCCGCTGCTCCCTTCCTCCCAGCTCTTTTAAATAAAACCCCGCCTTACACTATTCATATTTGTAATATTGCATAACATTGTTAAAAAGAGTACCTAGAACACAGGTAGCATTCAGCCATAGAACAAAAGTATAATTTTAAACTCATCTCTTTCACTTGATGCCAAGGAACCATCTCCTAAGCGGATCGCGGTTGAAACATCCATCTTCGATAGCTTGGCGTGAATTTTTGCGTGATTTTCCGTTAATGTGTGAGTAGAAACAACACTTCACATGTATAAAATTTTCCCTGCAAAGATAAATGAAACCAAAACTCGAGTGTGCAGCTTCTGCTCCTAAACGCGGAAAAACTAAACCAACACTGTCAGCGGTCACCTTGTGCACACTCTTAGTGTTGGTCGATTAGTGCAAAGAGCTCACAAATGCTGGACTCTTACGGCATTAACTTCCCATACGGCATACGGCTACTGTAACTGAAAGAATTCGTAAAATTCAAGCTTTTCTGGAGCGCGCTTTTTTTCTCTGTGTCGACAGACTGAGTTCCAGAAGCTCCTGGAAGCACCTGAAGAACACATCATGAGCTAGTTGGTTGTTCAACACAGCGAAAACAGAACAAACTTACGAAGGACGCAGAAAGGGAAGACAAGACACAGGCACTGAACTAACAACTGAATGTTTATTGCTCCGGTCGACACCTCAGTAAATATACTGAAAGCATCAAAGCAACAAGAAGGACAACACATGCCTGCCCGTTTCTTGCTTCGGATGTTTATCAATCATGCACAGGCGCTGAGCTAACAACTGAAGGTTTATTGGTCCGACACGCCGGTAAATATACTGAAAGCATCAAAACAACAAGGAGGACAATACCTGATTGATAAACAACCGAAGCAGGGAACGGGCGGGCGTGTGTTGTCCTTCTTGTTGTTTTGATGCTTTCAGTTTATTTACCGAGGTGCCGGAGCAATAAACATTCAGTTGTTAGTTCAGCGCCTTTGTCTCGCCTTCCCTTCCTGCGTCCTTCCTGAACTTTGCGCTGTGTTTCAATTAATGTCCTGAAAGAGTTATACACATGTACTCAAGGAAGCTATACTTATACGCCATTTTATGAAAAAAAATTGCAGTCCATCCCTGTGTTGAGAGTAGATGCAATCATGTAAATCATTGCAAGAAAAGCGTAGCGCACTCTAGGACGGCTCATATATGGTGATATCTTCTCTCAGCATTTGGTCAGGTTCTTTGGGTCACTAGCGTTCCCCCGCCTTCAGCCTCTGTGGTTTTCCAGCTGGTCAGCGCACAATGAAACCGTGGCTGCTTCCGCTGCTTTTCCTACTTGGGCAGGGTGCTCGGCTTCCTTCGGAGCTTTCCGTGCTGCCGCGTTATCCCGCTGTGTCTCGCTACTTTTGCGGTTAACGCTCCACACGTCAACCCGCTCCTCAGCAGTTTTAAGAAGCATTCGAGGTGCAGAACCTGCGGAAGAACGGCGAGAAAGGCGAGGAGTTTCAACGGAAAACGCCAGAAACTAGCAGTCAGAACCGTCAGGTCGAGAGGCTACAGCGATAACCGAGTAGTCTACGGAATGAGGAAACACACCTGCTCTCTGTTCGCCGCCGCTGGTTCGAATCAAGTATCCAGGCAGAAAGTTTCCCAGTGATTTCCGGAAGTTATGCTTAATGTTCCCAGATTTGAATTGAGTGGTTGTAAACTACCGGTGGGATTAGCCTTGCAGTAGCTGCCGGCAATTGCTCCACCGTAGCGACACTTAAATAGAAATCACAGAAACACTGTCCGCAAAAACCCAAATAGACACTCCTGAGGTCACCATGTGGAGGCCAAATCCGTGTCCTGCAGGTAAAGTAGACGAAGGCGAGAAGCATCCCTTCTACTCGACTGGCACTCATGTTTGGCATGAGGTGTGGCCTTATCTTGCTGAGATTGCGAGCTGAAAGCTACTTTTGCTGTTTAAAAAGTTTAATTCGTTACACCGCTCACGTACTCCCCGTCTCCAGGTCAGTATTGTACTGACCAATTTTAGAGTGTTATTCAATAAAGCGTAAACAACATGTAATGTCGCTAATAAAATCTGCGACTTTCTTTTGCTGGCGGTTTTACAAAGGTCTTGCGTGAAATTATGGATTTGTGGCCACGCACGGATTGTTGGAAGCACAAGCTCTAATCTAATCGCAGATAGAGCCCTTAAGAGCAGAAGTGGTGACATTATGGTAGTCGCATAAGAGAGCGTCAAATTGGGCTTCCGGAGGACTTAATTCCCAAAAATACCACGGCCAACATAATACAAAATTTTTTTGCGTTCCGATTGCACTGTAGCGGAAGAATATTCTGTACTTGTTGCGTGCTTGTGTGTTTATACGCGTGTGCGCGCCGCAGAATTCCTAATGAGCAAAAAGAAATTAAGGTATTGAAATGTTTGCTTTAAGCACTACTGTTCTCGACCGCCGACTAGAAACCAAGGGTATAATTATTTATTTAGAGCCGTCGAGAAAATAGACCCTCCCGCAGAGACCACTTGCTAACTTCTCATAGCATTCAAGAAAAAAGAAGCGAAAGGATAAATAGTTTCCGGCAGGTTTCTGCGATGGCCCCTTGAGTGTCTGACACCTACTCGTCCAAGTTTAAAGGCCAGATTCGCGCAAATCTTCATTATTTATTAAGAGCACCACTCCTCTTAGACTTCTAAGAGAGGAGAGGTGAGACGCGAACCGGCTGAAGCCGCACAAAACCCATTCCTCGACCGCTGTTTCAGCAAAGAAACGTATACAGCGGGAAGTGCTCTGCGTCTCCTCATCAGCATTCATGATGAAGATTCTCACCTTCCTCTCTTGCCACCGGCCGGTTCTCACTGGACGGCGTATGACGAGGCTTAGTGAATCGCGGCGGCTATCTTTGAAGCGGCGGTGCCCGACCGTTATCGCTGATTCACTCAGCCGTCCAGGAAAGTCTCACTGATATTTCAACACTTGCAGAAAATTCCAGCTCAACCGGCAGCCTTAATAAAAAGGGGCTCTTTCATTCGCACTGCAATTTGCCCTCACAGAAGCGGCGGCGAGCTCAAAGTCCACTGATTTACGGTACCCCGCTGCACGGTGCAAACCGAGCCGGTGGTATCGCTTATGGGATGCATTTTTGACAGGCTTTTATCTAATGTGATGATTATTTCGGCATCTCTGTAAGTGCTCTCTACCGGAGAAAAAGGCTATATTCCTTCAGTGCAACGAGGCTCCGACTCTCTCGGCAAAAAAAAAAGCATGCTTTCACTCGGTATTTAATGAACTTCTCGGGCCTTCTTTTAAGCGAGGAAAAATAACCAATTTGTAAACACTTTCGCCATTTATGTCTCATAGCTTTTACAGCTTTTTTTGTTGCCTTCTTTATCAATAAAGAGTTTGGAACTGTCTAAGTTATTTTCACCCTTTCTTTCTCTACGCCAAATTAAATATATACCGACGCGAACGATGCCTTCCTTGTTAAATACGGCAGTTTTTTCTGTATTCAGGTCGAGGTGACCTTGACGCCTGTATTCATATTGTTACGCGACGGCAAGCCGATAACTAAGACGAGATGACAGTTGGTTACAGGATGATTTTATTGGCGGATGGCCTGGCGCGACCATTACTTCCCGCCCCACTGCACAGTTCGTCGTCTTCTAGTCCTTCACGTTATGGAAATTACGTTGGACCACAGGGATCAGCAGCTTATTTTTCTAGCTGGACAACAGAAAGTGCAAGGTCTTGTAGTTAACATAAAGGGAGCAAGAAAAAGTTTGACACTGTAGAAACCGACTGAAAAATGTAATTACCCACTTGAGATAAAGAGACACTAATGCAGCAGCCTGGATTTGCAACAAACATGAATTGCTCTAATGAGGCGAATATGAAAATTACAGTTTTACTGCGTGTGAACAGAAAGTGGTGCAGAAAACCAGTTTTCTGCTAAGGCTGCAGTTCGGCCACAAATAATGTATAGTTAGTCGAGGTAGACAGAAGATTCAAATGAAGTGATAAGGTTAGGATGTTAAATGGCATAGGGCGCTTGCGAAAGAAAGAAATGACTTAGAAGAAGCCTTCGCCGGACCTCAAAGGGAACTTCATAATAACGACAATTAAGTTCTATCTAAACAAAAATTATCATTTTACACAAAATATTACACACTATAAGTGTCATAAGGGGCGTTGATATGAAACACTGGAGTTTTCGCACGAACATCACGCAATCCAACACAGTTTGCAACGCACCACTAGACGCGTTAGGACGACTCCTAACCGTAAGGAATAGAACAGTGACAAAAGAAACTACAGCCGCCACGGTGGCTGAGTGGTTACGGCGCTCGGCTGCTGGTCCGAAAGAGGCGGGTTCTATCCCGGCCGCGGCGGTCGAATTTCGATGGAGGTGAAATTCTAGAGGCCCATGTACTGTGCGATGTCAGTGCACGTTAAAGAAGCCCAGGTGGTCGAAATTTTCGGAGCCCTTCACTACGGCGTTTTTCATAGCCTGAGTCACTTTGGGACGTTAAACCCCCATGAACGAAACCATAAACCAAAAGAAACTACACGCGTATTCAATACATTTCAACTATTTGATACATTTCAATAAATATATTTGAAACAAGGAAACCAAAACTGAAAAATAAATAAACCGGCGATTAAAAGCCCATACAACGCCAGTAAGCCCAGAGCGAAATTTTTCACGATTGCTTGTTATGACAACCGAGTCAGGCAG
The DNA here is from genome assembly GCA_030143305.2 of Amblyomma americanum. Classification (NCBI taxonomy): domain Eukaryota; kingdom Metazoa; phylum Arthropoda; class Arachnida; order Ixodida; family Ixodidae; genus Amblyomma; species Amblyomma americanum. The sequence goes on along the minus strand of JARKHS020025732.1, from coordinate 332,925 downwards.
TTTGTTACGTCATCGAATAAATGCAAGTAGCGGTGAAGGAGGAAACGAAGATGTACGCGCGAGTGGCAGAAAAACTGTGCAAAATTTTTAGGTTCGATTTGGAATACGCGTAGGATGTTAGCAGGCGCTCCTATTAGAGGATGGTATAAAATACTTTGTTAGAAAATACAAAAGAGTAATATTACGGTTCTCTGCCAAGCCAAAAATAGGCACAATTCGCTTGGTGTCAGACACTGCATGTTTCGGTGGAATGTAAGAGGCTACGTTTTTCTGGTGGCGCTCGCCTAAAGGCCGTTATTCGTGATTTAAAAACTATGATTCAAATTAAAAGTTGCATATTCTAGTTTTGACCTAGTGGGGGCATTGTCAATGAGCATAGTGTTGTTGCTCGAACGCAAACACCGACAAAGAAAACCCAAGAGACGGCTCGCTTATGCTAATGTATTGATGATATGGACATCCGAGGATACAGTGGATGTTATGCGCAATCAATATGCTAAGCGACGGTCTTCAAGTAATCCCCAACAAGAGTACAGTTATGTGAAACAAGCATTTTCCGCGTCGAAAAGATCATGTGCATGATCTTTGTATTACTATCCATCGACTAATCACCGCTCCATGAAAATTACTTATCGACGCCTACTAGCGTGGCTTTCATTTCTGAAGTAATTTTCACACTCTTGTATGAAACTCAGCCTGTAAAAAATACGTATTGTTCAAGGCAATTTGAGGGACAAATCATTAGCGGAGACAAGGAATAGTAGGAGCGTTAGTACGCTTCCTTGATGAACCCCCTGAGCCAAAAACAATTTGAGGGGTTGCAGTTCTGTACTTAAACCAGCCCATATTGGCTCTACGAATATTTTAGATGGAACTGGTAATGAACAGATTTATGTTGAAGGCCCTGTATATTGGAATAGACAATGAGGCACCTTACGTATTTCCTTTCTAAAATCAATAAATGTGGTGTGTGCGTGCGTGCATGTGTGTGTGCGCGTGTGTGCGCGTGTGTGCGCGCACACACGCGCACACACACACGATACTTCTGCTCCGACGTTTTCCACGTCTTGCGCTAAGAAGATATCGCCTTCCTCATCCAAACTCAATGCTCATTTTTCATCGCTGTTTTCAGCAAACTGAATTTGACCGCCTCGTCCGACACAAGAAATTCAAGGTGTCTTGCTGACATTCCTTTAAAGGCAAAGCTAAGTTTAAATCTAAACAGACTACTTCTGGAAACTGCTGTTAAAACTTTTGTCCGTAAATTTCCGAGACTGTGTCTATTAAAAAAATGCGTTTAACATTAAAATCATTTGTTCAGCACCCCTTCGAAATAGTCTTCTTTGCAGTCTATACACAACCTGCAACGCTTTTTAGGTCTCGCAAGCAATTGGAAAACGGTTCTTTTGGCAAAGCTGTAAGCTCATTTTCGTGGCGAATTTAATGGCCTCCACGCTGCCCGTCCAGCGACCTTTTAGGGCTCTCTTTACAAGAGTAAACAGGAAAAATCGCAAGGGGAGAGGTCTGGCCAGTATGACGGATGGGGAAGTACAGTAATGCTATTTTTGGCGAGAACTTTTGTCACGCTGAGAGCAGTGTGCGGCCTTGCGTTATCGGGGAGAAGGCTCCATTGTCCAGATGCCAATAAGTCAGGGCGATTGCGTCGCAGTGCATCAAGCATGTGTTGGAGCACGCAGATATAAAACTCCTGACTCACCGTCTGCCCTTGTGGGACGAACTTGTGGTGTATTACACCTCTGGCATCGAAAAAGCTATCAGCATCGTCTTTGTTTTGGTCTTCTGTCGGCGCACCTTTCTCGACGCCGGAGAGCTTGTGGACCGCCATTCGGCGCTCTCCCTCTTTCTTTGAGAATTGCATTGAAAACACCATGTTTCGTCTTCAGCAATGATGCTGTGGACGAATGCAGCATCCTTCTTTGTCTCGGAGAGCAAATCAGCGCTCCCTGATGCCCGCGTGTCCTTCTGGTCCTGTATGAGGGAGTGCGTCACAAGTCTGGCATTCAGCATTTGTTTCCCCAAGTTCTCACGCAAACTTTGGCGGCATGTTGTCTTACTAATGTCGAGAGCGTCTGATAGCATGCAGACTGTAATGGTGTGGTCTTGCTGTACGACTTCCCTGATCCGAGCCACGTTGTTTTCATTCCGTGAGGTTGAAGGGCGCCCCTGCCTTGTGTCGTCTTCCACCGACGTTCAACCATAAACGAACCTCTTGTGCCACTCGAAAGCACGCGCCCGCGATGGCTCGTTTCCGTACGCGTCACGAAGGAGCTCATACGTGTGTGTGGCTGTCTTGCCAAGCTTCACACAGAATTTTATACTTACAGGCTGTTCGAGGTGGACGTCCATCTCTCCACATTAACTCATAGTAGAATGCGCAGACGCCAAGTGACAACGTATTTTTGTACATGTATTTCCATCTAGCAGCTACCACAGCAATTAACATAAATAGCTCAGGTTAGCCCAAAAAATGTCGCTACACGTACGCTCCAACATTTGGTTTGGGGAATTATTTCTAGAGAAGAAAATATATCAGTCTCGAAACTTTAAGGACAAATGTTGTGTGAAAGAACAGAGACCACCTTGTCATTTTTGTCACTTTCAAATTTTCCAATAAGTGAGAACGCATGCACCAACAGGTAAGACTGTTGAAACAAGCTGGTGGAATGCGCCCAGGGAAAAACTTGCAGAAGACCACATGTGCTGCATAAAACAATTATTTGCAGTAACAATCATTAACGTTCAATGCGTGGCGGTTCTTTTTAGTGTTCAGCTGTGTATCCTAGCAAATACTTGATATACAACACAATACTTTAGTCTAAAAGAGTACTTACGTCATTAAAAACACACAGCTCGCCTACATCAACAAATTCTTCCTCCTTCGGAGCACTTTCCCTATACCCGTTGTGGACCCATGCACGATAATATGATAGATCTAGCGTGTAGCAATAGCGGTCACTGTGGCACAACCACAGCTTTTCCTTCTAAGAAATAGTGAGCATCGTGGACATCATATGGCCCTGGTACGTCAACGCATTAAAGACATTCTTTTGTGAGAATGAAATCTAATGACCGCTTCGCCATTTTCAGTAACTGCACGTGTATTGTTCAGGCCCTAAGGCCGACTGGCTAGGTAGGTTCCCAGTCACTGGAAACATACCTTCAGGCGAGATTTAAACTGGTTGCATGACAGGTATAGAGCTACGAAGCGGCGGAAATTTGGGGAAGAGCAATTTTCATCGCTAAAAACTTTCTCAAAGATGCACAGTATTTTTGTTTTTGAAAAGTCATAAGCATGAAATCTTTTGCAGGAAACGCCTATAGTATTACGGTGATAACTGCACACGAGTCATGAGCAGGTTCAGTGATCAGCGACATTTCATGCTATCTTCTAGCGAATGAGAGCACTCGGCTTCCTTCGAAGTTTTCTTGTGTAGCGACCCTCGTCACTAGCACTAGCCACATGCCGAAGAAGAAGCCCTGGCATAATGACGTGCTGCAGAGAACGCTGGGATGTCTGTCTCGGCTGGACCCCGCGGCCAAAATGTTTGTTTGTCACATGGTTGATGGGCTGTCTGATATGTCGTAAGCCGGAGACACTAAACTGCACTTTCCGTGGCTCCTGGGATGCAGCATTTTTCTGCGAGATCTTGCAGCGTACTTTAAAAAAGGACCAGCCAGTAACATCATATGCTCGCAGTCCGGAAGGTTCCTTCCAACTTTTGCTTTTTTTGCCTTTCGAGTCAGTCAGGCTATATCGAAGAACGTGACTACACAGTCCCGAGTTTACAATGATTTGCAAGTCCGGTGACACAGCTCTGCTGTCGGGGTTCGGCTTCTCTGCAAGTTGTCCTTTCTTTACACCTCAGCTATCCATTGCCAGTATGCGAGTTGAGCGGCCTCCACCGCTGGTGGCGGTACAACAGATTACGGGCTCCCCACCCTCTTTTTCGTCTTCGGCTGTGGTGTGCTATCCTCTTTATCAAGTGATCACGCGTAGTTGCTACGCGCAATCAGGTGACCACCCCATGCGCGCACATTCACGTGCTTTCTTCGTTTTCATTGGGCAGGGCACGCGATCTTAAAACTCCGCCAAACCCACTGAAACGTCTGTTCGAGACTCCGTACGCGGCAGCGTACACCTGGACAGTACAGTGAAGGAACGGATAAAAGGGCCCCGGTGTTGCGTTAGTCGGTAATCCATTATTACAGCCCTGTCAACAAAAATTAGTGGTCTAATCTGTGCTGCGCCTAGACTACCTCACTGCAGAAAGTTATGCACGCTGTTCAATGTGTCCATCTCCTTCGTACGCAAGGCAGAACACACGGACGGTTGTACACTAAAGAAAACTGTATGCACTGGTTTTGTTACGTCACTTGTATGCACCCAGCCACAGCGTGCACGACATGTCTCCTTAGCATCAACGCCTATTACGTGCGTCCAGGCACAAGCATTTGTTTTAATCTATTTCATTTTCCTCTTACCTCACTCTTTTCAGGTAAGCTCGGTCTGTCAGCTGCAATGAACGAGGACGCTCACGTTGGCGCAAACTTATTTATACCCGCAGCGGTCGCTCAGCAGCAAGGGGGCGCAGTTACTGGACCGGAGGATTCGGGTTCATTCCGGGCCGCGGCGTGCACGTTTAAATAGAGGTTAAACATAAAAGGCTCTCCGTGCGCTGTGCGATGTCGGTGCCCGTTAATGATCAGGAGGTGATCGAAATTATTCCGGTGCCCTCCATTAAGCCGTTCATTTCTTCTTTCCTTCTTTCTCCTTGCTTCTAGGTGCAGTTCAGGTGTGCACCGACATGTTAGAAGGTTACTGTGTCTTTCCTTTCCTGAAAACCAATTCACCTTCCCTTACAGCGCGGTTCCGGTGTCCACCGAGATATGTTAGACAACTACGCCGTTGCCATTACTCAAAAACCAATTTTCGACCATAATAAAAGTCTTTTTAAGCTCGCGATCAGCCGGCCAGCACACATAAACTATCACACTCGAAGAGAGAAAGGCGTACACTACAGGCGCGGGCGAGGGCTCACATAAGCACATGCTTCTCTTTATTAACGCATGAGTGAAGCTATGAACTTGTGCTCGACACAATAGAATGCCTGTGGCAAACATAGACAGCGCACTGTCCACATCATAAGAATATAAGGATTGCTTTTATAGAGCAACTTCAACAATTGTGTTACGTTAAAACTCTTCAACAAAGTTTCTGAACAGGTGCTGAGAATGATTTGAAGGGGCACTGATAATACAAATGGGTTTGAATAAAAAGGAATGGTGTACTATAGTCCAGGCCTTTATTACAGAAGTCGTGTGTTACCCCATAAACACCGAAGAAAAAGAGCGAACTTGAAACGATGAGCGCACTCGTACGAAAGGCATACACGCTAGCATTGGGGCTCCCATTATAACTCCCACACAGGCTGGAAGGCTTCAAACTACACATCACCGTAGACGAACTCATAAACGTCTGCCAAAGAGCCCTGTCAATTAAAATCTCTATAGTATCAAAACCTGAAAAAGTTTTAAAAAAAACGGGTATTTCCCGGGTAACACCGCACGCGCAGACTGAGAACCTACCTGCTGAAATCAGGTCCAAGATCAATCTCAAATCAATACCTCGTAATCATCATGAGCATTGTATTAATAGAAGACAACTCAAGTCGAGATATGTCCAAGAAGGCATATGGCCATTACCTTCTGATCATATACACGGATTCAGCCGGTTGTGAAAGCGAAGCAATGTTTGTACTAGCTACAAACAATGACGGCTAGTTGCTCACAAACCCTCCAATCCGGGAAAAAAAAGCTCTAGTGTAGCTGAAGAAGTTTTCGTAGCGATAACCACACAGACCCTATACATTCCTCATTGCCGACTGGCAGGATGGATATAGAATCTTTGCCAATGGCATAATGACTTAGCAAGCAGCGCACATTCTAACCCAGCGTAAGGACAATGTGAAGTCATGCCAATTTATCTCGACACCCGCACACAGCCCGCAGGCTGGTAATAATGACGCTCACGCCGCTACCCGACTTGAGACTTCTGTCATACCGATCGGCATCTGCACACAAACAAGAAGCATTGCTCATATACTGAAATATCCTTCCTCCCTATAGAGTTAACAGGAGGAGTTACCTAGAACCGTGTAGCAAACTCACGCAAGTGGAGGAAACACCAAGGAAATCCAAACTAATTACTTCTATAGCACCTGCGTCGTAATGAAATATTTCCAAAGTTTTCTCAAGTGCAATATCGATTTCGTAACAAAAAGGCAGGCCTCTTTTCCACATAATATGAGCCTGCTAACAAAATCCAAGAATGGACACAATAAGGAACACAACGTATGAGCACAGAAGGACGCGCCGACTAACCGCGCCCAAGAGCATCAACGAGGATTCGTGGCGTTGGCACTGTCGGCACCGCAATCCGCTATCTTTTTTAGTAGGTAAACCACCCACAGCCCTTGGCTACGCTCAATAAAAATTTTATTCAATCTTTTTTTGAGTTTCAAAAGCATAAAAAGCTGTGTCGTTACAAAGAGCCTCTATTTCGTTATCCTGCGACGATATTGTGGGTTCCTTAGCGGATAAAATGTATCTCTCGTATGGTGCCTTTCATATAAATCTTTGCTTTTCATTAGAGCCCGGTAGCATATAAAACTTGTTAAGTTGTCCATTCTAGGCTCTCGTGTTAAACAATTAGCTCCTAAGGCTACAATTAAGAAAACTTTAGGATACAGCAAACTACAAACACACATGTTCAACTACAGTTATAGATTAGATAAACTCTTTTAATTCTGCTTTAGGTCTTGGTCGCAAGTAGCGCATAGCCCGTATTGTTAAAAATAAAACAATATGCGAAAGGCGTTCTGAGTTCCGCACTCTAGGTCCTTTTTTAAGTTGGAGTTTTCACATCAGAAAATACGTGAACTGCATGAAGAGGGGCACCTTAGAATAGTGTACGTGCTGGGATGGTCGAAAGTATAATGAAACGCATAGTCGTAACGGCTTAGGTCATGAAGACGCTTACCGTTTATATGTTTTTAAATAACTACCTAATATAATAGGATAATTACCACAGCTCGTACAGTACACACAGGGTCTCCCCCCCCAACCCACTCTAGTAAGCTCATAAAATAACCTACGAAGTGTTTCCTGGATAAGCACTGAGTGTAAGCTAACCTCCTATATAATAAAAATGCGGAGTGCCTGCAGCGGACACCTTACTCCCTACCACAATGTCCTCTAGGTCACTGACCTCTGGACGTAATTACGATAAAGAGGTGCACGGCGGCAGAAAACGACGCATCATTGTACTGGCTTCCGCAAATAATGGCCCGATGGTTCCGGAGCACTAGCTGTCACAGCCGACAAGACCGTTAGTGCCGGAAATGCTCGCTCATCAGGGCGGTAATTGTTGTTTCTGTAGGCCCGACGTTTCTCTTCGCTAGATAACAATTAGTATTTCTTTCAGTGCCTCCGTTTACTAGAGATTCGTCACGACTGTCGTGGTCTTGACAACTTCAGTTCATTTGTCTTTAAATACCGCGGTACCCCATTAAGCCGCCGTTTTTTTTCTGCACTTTAAAATACCTTAAGTAAGACAGACGAGACCAGAATTTTTTTCGCAAACACTGGGTATCCAAATCCTTGAATTTTTTGGTCGTCAGAAAAAACATATAAAAACTGCTTGAAATAACGTTGTGCTGTTCTCCACACAGCCCAGGGTGGCGTCGCTTTGAAGAGGCATGTTGAGGCGAAAAGTGCACTTTTTTGTAATAGCTGCGTTTCAGAAAAGATTCTCAGGGCCTTCGGTGATTATAAATGTTATTTCCTCTATTGATTGATTTTTTCACCATGGCCTTGCGTCACCCGTCCCTTTCAGTCTGCTATGATTATAAAGATTGTCATTTTAGTTCCAGCGCAAGTAGGTTCCTACCGGTAAAAACAGAGTGCGAAGGAACCATTCCTCATTTGTTAGCAGAAAAAGAGCAAAAAGAGGCCGTATTGCGTTCTAGAAGGTGGTTCAGATTTGCAGAGGAGCGTCGGTGAATTTCCACCTCATTAAGAATCTTCCTACAAACTGCTCCACTTTTTTGTTGTTCGTTCTGTCTCAAAATCGTGCTTTAATATCGGTGAATTCCTGCTGCGGCTCTCACATCTGTTTTTTTCCAATCTGTCTACTGCATCTTGTGGACGTAGTCTCTTCAAACACTGACTTTGAGTCGCTGCTCTATAAGAAGACGGCTTCCGGCGTGTTTACTCCGCAGCCAAAGATCCGTTACATATTGCTGCTTTCGCCGCGCACACTTCCGGTGCTCGTCGGAGTAATGCACACGCGCGAAGAAGCTTTTAAACCCTTCAAATATCCATTTGCCGATTTCCCAATTAACTAAAACATGCAGGCCGATCGAGTAATACTGTCGTACAGGTTCTTGTAAAACTCACTTCGTGAGCTGGCCTAGTTGGAGCGCAATATTCGGGGCACGTATTGCGGACTACGCCGCATAGTTCAACTTATTCCCTCTCTAGTTTTCTAAGCCCTCTTCTTCTTCACCTTAAGTTTCTTGAACCCCATCTTCTCAGCCTCGTGCCGTGTCTCCTCCGTGTTTCATCTTCCGTTGGCTGTTGCTACATTTGTGTGCAATTAACCCGGTCTACTGGAGAGAAGACATGGGTAGGGAAACGAAAGGATCCTTTCATATCACATACGTATTAGGGAAGCGAACACTCGCCTAAACCAACGAAAGCATGTTGCAACGTCTCTGTGTTAATTTTTTTAATTCTAAATGTCAGGAACGTAATCATTCTCTGGTTGAAAGATGATTTATTAGAAAGTAGACAAGATTAGGAGAACGCCACAATATCCTTAACGTGCTCCGCAATTATCTTCTGCGTGACCTTTTCCCGAGGAAAATCCGCTTAAGTAAGGGCCACTATGATTCTCTAACACAGAAAAAAAATGTACTACGTGTTTTAGGGCAGCCCACCACTGATTTTAAAAGTACGCTTTTTTAAGCAAAAAATATGGCCTTTTCGGCAAAGTAATGCCGGTGTCAGCGGACGTCAAAACCGGTTGAAACGTATTGCATAGTAAGCTGGTTAAATTAATTCTAAAAGTTAACATTTAAATATTACAGGTACACGCCTGATTGCAAATAGAGATTTGTAGCCGACAAGCTGTAATAGTCCTATACAAACATGCCACTAGTTAGGAGAAAGCATCTCAATCTTTGAAAAGCTGAGCAGCCATGCAAGCGTTGTGAAAACAGGCTGTAGTAAAGTCAAATGTAAAAATGATGCAAATAGTCTTGTTCACAAGAGGCATTCATAGACGTGGTTTGTTAACCGTTCATAAATAAAAGTTAATGAAGAATACTTTAGTAATCTACGATTAACACGTAACATTGCCTTGCTAAATAACTGAGGGGACTAATTGCAAAACATGGTCAATGATTTAGACAGGAAAAGCAGAACGATCTGTCTAAAAATTGATCTGCAGAAAACTAAAGTATTATTAATTTAAAGAAGGACCTGAGACAGCAATGTCGAAATGCGCTGAATAATTACTTCCACGCCTAATGAAGGGATAAGCTTTTTTACCTGAGCATCAGCTTTAAAAAAATTTCAGAGATCACTGCGCCGACCCACAATGGGAGGATGCGAAAGCAAACGCGTCGATGCGCGCGCAATCACACAACGAGATGCAGCACCATTCGACGAACACGAAAGTAACCCACGCGCTCGACGGCGGCGAGGCAAGGACTGACGCAAGACGGAAGCCCCGAAGCAGAGGCGACGCTCACGAGCGTTGTGGTAGGTTCTTTCCATCGCGCCACCGATCACCCCACCGAGGCGCCGCCCTCTACTCTGACTTCTCGGTGACACCCATTCAACGAGGCGACACGACGTCACGCGTTGTCATGGCAGCCGTATTGGCGACATATTTCACTCAAATCAAATATTCGTTTGTAATTTTGGAGCCAGTGGTGCTTTCCCGTCCGCCTACTATATCACTGTCCAGCCTATTCAACCCTCTAATGCAATTTGCCTTTAATTAATTCACTAATTATTCTGTTTCACTGAAACTTTTTTTCACTCAAGTATCTCTCATGAAAAACCAATAAATTCATTTCAAACCTTACTTAAACTCAGTTCCCTATTTTTCCTCTATTTCGCCATCCATAATTGTGCTCCGGTCCACTCACTCTATCAACGTCAGCCCTATTTCGACGATTTTTCGACATTTTTCGCTCTAATTAGTTAACTAAGCATCCTGTCCACAAAACTTTTTTGCGCAACATCCTCACATCATCCTCTTTCGATACAACCATTCGTTTGATTCTATCTCTTCTGAGAACGCCACAACAGCTGCGGACACGGTTCGATGACACGACGTCGCCTACGTAGCCAAGTATTGCTTTCGGATTAATAACAGCACCTCTAATGCGTTAACCTGTAATTCAAAGACCGAATACGAAGTGACCGATAGCTCGCCTCTGTGGATCAAGATCAGCCAAATTATAGAGGAACGGTGAATAAGTTAGGAGCACGGTGCGGACTTTGCGAAAGCTCTCAAGATAAGGACCACGGGGTTTTCTACTTTCTTTTGGACATTTTTTCTATTCTCACTCATTTGCGACTTCTATGCATATATGCATTCATACATGCATGCACACATGGCTGTGTGTGTGTGTGTGTGTGTGTGTGTGTGTGTGTGTGTGTGTGTGTGTGTGTGTGTGTGTGTGTGTGTGTGTGTGTGTGTGTGTGTGTGTGTGTGTGTGTGTGTGTGTGTGTGTGTGTGTGTGTGTGTGTGTGTGTGTGTGCGTGCGTGTGCGTGTGCGTGTGCGTGTGCGTGTGTGTGTGTGTGTGTGTGTGTGTGTGTGTGTGTGTGTGTGTGTGTGTGTGTGTGTGTGTGTGTGTGTGTGTGTGTGATACTTCCAAATTTTCTTTCCATTTGCAAGACACATATCAAATTTTCGCGGCGAAGCATATTAAAACAAGGAGAGGGCTGAGCCGGGCTGGTTGGTTCATGCTGAACGGTACGACGAAACATGCGTCTGTTTCTTATATTAGATTGATAAAGCACCCCGCGCTGTCTCCTAATCTCTGTGATAGCGATTAATATTAAAATAATAAAGTTAACATTGATTGCTAACAACAGCGAGTCGTACTGTAATATTCTATTTTTAGCTAGTAGCACGTCGCTAAAATTATTTTTCCTTGATTTTGTTTTTTGTCCCGAGATACGATAATTAATCAACAATGTTACCTGGGCTGAGTAGGACGTCTCTAGGCGACTGTTACCAGTTCAGTCCTCTTCACATTCTTAGTCGATTTGGATTTGTTACATTGAGATATCCATAGCTATTTGTAGTAATGTCACAATGAATAAGACAAAGCACTGGAGGTATTTAGAAATTTTTTAGCTTCCGGCAGTATTGCTTAAGAAAAAAAAAACCCATGTGGCGATGTCGTGCTTCCGTTTATATAAGCGAGCGTGTTACAACATTTTATTTCCGGGAGGATCTTTAAAACATAGAAACGCTGCTTTGATTCACTAGCGCTGTGGCTGCACTCAATTCCTAGCGCGGTACTTTAAATGGCTCTTCACGTATCAGCGCCTAGGAAGAGTGCGCAGTTAAAGGATGCATTGCCAACTACCGTGTGCGTTTTCGTCCAAGTAATGACCAAACATTTCTTGCCTCTCCCATAGGTGCCTCACGCAATTTTTCAGTTGCGCTAGTAATCTAGGAAAATTAGGGGTCTTGCTTATGCAAGTTTTAAATGAGTTTAGAAACAACATTGATGCTGACGGTACTTTTATTCGCAGGTGTCTAACTCTCGGCTTTTTTTTTTACCTGACCTCCGAGACTAGGAGGTGTCAACCAATTCGTGGAGTGCCTTTAAGCCAGTCGGGTGGCGGTTTGCTGCTCTGCCAGCGACGAAGTGATGCGTAATGCAGAGTCCGCGCGTATTTTTATTTCTGTGGGCCTATTTTGCGGCTATGTTGTCTGCGACTGAAACCATTAATTCATAGAGATCTAAAAAACTAAAATAAAAGCTATAGCGGAGCCGCCACGCGACTGGCTGAACGGCACATCACACGTTGGTTGACTTGTGCTACACTGTGAGGTCAGTTAAAAAAAAAGGCGGGAGCAGGTACGTTTTATTTGATTTAATATGGAAATCACCCGTACAGGACAATAATTAGAAGTTTCTAGGAATACTCGAAGCGGATACATCGAGTTGCCATGGCAAAAAGACGAGCTTAGAATCCCCTTTAATTCACCTTTAAGGACTTTGTTGTGCTTGTGCAAAGCTCCCGGGAGAATGTTGCCGGTGACGAAATCTGAGCTTTTTTCGAGTGGAGTGAGTCCGCTTTGCTTTACACTGTTAAGTCGGAGTGCTTTGTTAATTACAGACAAAATTAGAATAAATCAGAGGAAGGAATTGGCAGCTCTGAGAAAGGCTGCGACATTTAGCCTGCAGCAGCATTCTGTTCACTAAGAGAAACATTTTTCGCTGCTGCTTTATACTTAACCACAGCCGCCTCAATGACTCAGCGGTTATGGCGCTCGGCTGCTGACCCGAAAGACATGGGTTTGATTCCGACCGCGGCGGCCGAATTTCATTGGATGCGAAATTATAGAGACCCGTTGTTACGTTTCGCCTACGACGCGCGGTATAGCCGGCGCGGATGCAACGGACGCCGGGGCTTCGTTCAAAGTGGCGGTCATTTTGGGCCCGTTCAGTGCTGCCGTAACGCCTCCCGCCAAGCGCGTCCAGGCAAGTTTCGATGCCACGTGTCGTCGTGTGTGCGTGTGTGTGTGTGTGCATGTTGGTGCCCACGCTTGTCAAAGCGCGGCAGCCGGGGAGAGGAGCTCCCCAACTGGGAGGCGAGGAGGTCTAACCGGCGCCGGCCCGGCGGACGCGTAACTTCACGTCTCAACATGTCCGTGCGTCGCCGTCTCGTGCGACTCATCCCTAGCCGTTCCTTCTTGCCCTCGACTCCGAGGGTATAAAAAGCAGCTGCCCCGGACGCCAAAGAGGGACTTCGATTTCTTCCTTCGAGTAACGTGGTCGCCCTGACCGGCTGCTCTTTTGCAATGCCAGAATAAACAAGTTGTTCGGTTGCCAGTCGACTCATCCTTTGCCAGGACCTTCGGATGTTTCCAGCTTTGCCCCAGGCCGCCAGGCCAACGCTACCCTTGGGGCTTGCAACCCTTTTGCAACACCGTGTACTGTGCGATGTCTGCGCACGTTAAAGAACCCCAGGTGGTCGAAATTTGCGGAGCCCTTCACTACGGCGTCCCTCATGGCCTCAGTTGCTTTGGGACGTTAAAGCCCATAGACCATAAACCAAGCTTTGTATTTCAGCACACCGGAAATGCAGTTTTTGCTTCAAAGCTGCATTTTGCTCGCAGCGACCGTCACAACGAAGCGCTACAGAAGGACGGAGCGCGAATGGAAAACAGGAGGTCAGTATTGAATAAAATGTTTCTCATCATCACCGTCATCATGATCATCAAATCGATGAAGTCTGTGGAATAACACCTCAGTGCACGGAATGATCGCAAGCTTTGTCGACTAGTATGGATACACAAGTGCTGCTGTTTTAAAATGCCTTAGGCACTGAACCAGAGAGCAAACGTCGAAGGTGGTCCACGGAGGAAAAGAAGAGAACCACATTAGTGGAAGCTGATGGTGCAGACAGATGCAATAAGCATACGGCGGAGTTGACATGACTGACTACTTCTCTGCGAAATTTCGAATGTGTGTGCGCTGGAAGAAATGAGCTATCACCATTTTAACACATTTCCTGGATATGTAATACTATAACAGCTGGATAGACACCAATAAGAATAAGACAACAACCTGCTATTAAAAAAAGATTTAATTGCGTTGAACTTCAAAGGAAGCCAACTAATCAGCTCATGCAAGTAGAGGTACCTACTTCAGCGAGGTCCCGAGAAGACATGGAAAATGACTTCAAAGCACCTGCAAGCAAGAGCGCAAAAGCGATTTCACTAGCTCTATGTGAGCTACGGTATGTCATGGCTGGCAACTTTCATTGCAGCAGGAAATCCATAGTGAGGTGCACAGAATGCCTCGTCGTCTTTTATGTTTAGAATTGAAGCTGCTTCTTCCACTGTCACAGGCATTAAGTCCTAGAGTGGCCACTTTGGTACTAAAAAGATATGGTCTTTTCTTATGAAGGGCAATTTTTGTTTGTTTCTATCATTTGACAGGCAAAAAGAACATGTTTTTTCAGAGATTGAGAAAACATTTGTCTCAGAGGTGGTTATATTCCTTTGTGCTGCAGTACGAGCAAAGTAGAACATTGCGAAACTTAGCCATACTGACGTTTCATATCTGTTTCAGTTTGCGAGCCTGCGTTTGAAGTAATAAAAATACGAAGAAAAAGGGAAGTTGACTTTCAGAAGGCGGTGAATATAGCAGCAGCACAAACTAGCAAGATGGAAGGTCGAAAGTGTTGCTGCGATCAGCATAAAAAAAATCAGATTACACATGCCTCGCGTATTATTGTTCTGACTTAACTTATGAAAGTTCCTCATCACGGGCCTTGCGATCGCAAAATAATGAAATTTGGCTCAGCATTCTCCCTTTTGCGATGCCTGGCTTTCCAGGCTTTAATCACAAGCTTGAACCAAAGATAAAGCGGATAATTACAAGCATTTTCTCGGTATCAAGATTATGCAAAATGCATAGCCCCCTAACCTAGATTAATGTCTGCCGCTTTCAAGGATGGAAATCGCCAGCGCTAAGCAACAAGGACGAAAAAGAGACGAGAACACAGGACAAGCGCTTGTCCTGTTGTCCTGGAACATACGCCGGACTTCGAGCACTGATCCATCTCTATTTTTTAGTAACGGTCACAGCCCGCTTTTTGTACCACTAGGTACGCTTTGGAAACTTCATTTTCTATATTGACAAAAAGAAAAACTTGGCTGCAGCCTGAAAAATAAGCCTTCCGCCAAAGAGTGGGATGAACGTGGGCGTAAGCGCTGATCAGGCTCAAGATTTCACGCTTATGTGATCTGCTAATCATTGATGAGTTTCTGAGAATTCAAAGGGTGCGTTCCCTTAGTGAAGCATCTTGAAGCCAATGCAATTCAGATAAAGGCGTTTCAGTTTCGTTTTTTTTTTGTTTTAGCGCCAGCCAAAGACGTGATTTATATTCTGCTGTAAACCAGCGTTTGGTCCTCAGTAAACGTGAAGCAGGGGTTCATTGGCTTGTGGAAGGCGGCAAGGATTGCCATACCGGAAGGAGATAACATTACCTCTGGGCCAAAACTATGAATTACTAGACCAGAAAAAAGGTGCAGTATCTTCACCAGAGAAAGGAAATCAAACAGCAAAATAACGTTCATTGCACGTGTGATAGTGCGGATTATGAGCGCTAACTTTGGAGACAGAGCCACGTCTCAATCCCACTTGTTCATTGCTGATACCACTCATACAGACCGCAGCGCTCGCCAAGTGGTTGAGCATCCATCTCGCATGCGGCAGGTGCGGGGTTCGAATCCCAGTGCCGCCGGTAATACAATGCGTACAAGCTTTCCCCTGGCCTGATGCTCGGCGAATCTGGGGTGAAAAGATTAGAAAGTAGGTCTTCGACCCCACTTTGAGTAGTAGCGTGTGCTATGACACTCTTTAGCCATAGATTGCCTTGAGGCATAATATCGATAATTATCATCACCAATCACACAGGCTGCATCGGTTTTGCGCCAAGTTACCTTACTTCAGCGCATTCGAATTCCGAGAAAGCCAGCCCACGGGAAATTAAGATGACTAGAAAGATCTATTGCGCTGGAGAGTTTGCGAACATATTCTTTCGAGGCCCCAGCCGCCTCCGTCCCTTCTCTCATATTCGAGGACCGCGTATTGGTGCCTGTTCATGTACTGTTGCAGTAAGTTTGGTGGGGTGCCTCGCGGCTTCCCGTTCAGTCGGTGGTCATTAAAAGGGTCGCTGCTTTACTGGGTATTCTTTGGCCAAATGTACAGGGACTGTTTTACGGCTTTCGTTCTCGATTCTTCGTGGTTTCTTGCGTTTTTCCGTTCCCTTCGACGCCTAGCTTCGGCGTTTGAGTGCTATTCGTTAAATCCGCGTTCTTTAAAACAGGGACGCTGCGGCAGCAAAGGCGTGCGGGCCACCATTTTGCGCTCGCTGCGAGCACTTCTCGACTTCAAAAACACGTACGTCTTGCCTGGGCATGCCCACCCTAAGATATAGGATATAGGTCTAATATATTGTTAGACATAAACCAAATTTCCCAACGCCTCAAACTTCTGCGACTGTTCGTCTCTTTTCTTAGCGAATGCTACTTATCATTTCCGATCGCTGCTTAGCCCAACTCATCCGATACAGACAGCAGTGGCAGCGAAACCCAGTGGCAGTGATACCCACTGGAAGTGACAGTCAGTGGCTGTGACATCCAGTGGCAGTGACACCCAGCGACATGTAGCAGCACTTCAGAACTGCGGCTATTAACATTATCACAAGCAAGCGTTCTCACTGGCGCTGTGGAAAGGAGAGAGAAAACATGTTTAGGTACGGTAGGTAGGAGAAGTGTCACATAGAAAGTCGGCACTTCCATTATAAGAGGAGCCGTAGTGACGGGTGTGGGGTTGAATTGGGGAGATAAGTACGTTCTCCCCACTCAATCGCGGCTGACATGGTTCAAAGCCGCCGGATCCCACCCCGTGATCGCGTACGCTACCGAGCGCACGCCGACCACGGCGGGCCTTGCTCTGAGGGAACAAAGGGACGACACACTGGCTGACACAAACAGGCATTTATTGCTAAAGCAACAATAACGCCAGCTAGAAACAAAATACGCTAATGAATCGAGGTCGTCCGACTCACCAGCAAGGTTCCGAGCGAATGTTCGCCCGCACTAGGGCAAGGGATATATACTCCTAAGGCCGGACGGGACGAGTACGGGAGCCTGTCTCCCGTCCCTTCCTCACCCCGCCGGCGAAGAGCGGAGCCGCGAGCGACACGTCCGGCGCGCCGACGATACCAGCCGAAGCGCTCCATGCCCCCTCTCCTGCGCGCGGGCTTTGGCAGTCTCCCGCGCTGCGATGCTGGCGCCCTCTCTTGCCAGTTAATGTAACTGACAAGGGAATGCGCTCATCCTCGAGGTGAGACTGCCGCTGCGCGGTGCCTCGCGGGAAAGCAAACACAGGTGGCTGCAGGGCAGGTCCCTACAAGGGCTCTCGAATAAATTCGTCCACTTCGGGCTTTTTACCATTCATGGTTATATCACAGCGCACGAAGGTTTCTGCGTTTCGCGCGCATCAAAATGCGGCCGCCGCGGCCATGATCGCGGGAGGGTATCGTTTGTTAACCTTTGATGAAACTGTTTTCATCTTTCAGAAAACTCACAAAGAGGACGTTTCATACAAACGACGAAATATTTTTCTCTTAACATATTTTAACGGATGGTGTCTTCTTCGACTCCACCGATTATTGAAGACGCTTATGACATGGGCCGCCAATGCGATTCTGCTGCTTGGTCAAACGCATGTTTTCCGCTTGGCAGCTCCCCTCCCAGTCACGCATGAACAAACTAGTAAAAAACTGACTAATACACAGTTTTCACCGCCTGTAGAGCCTCCCTTTAACAAAGCAACGTATGCTGTCCTCCTCTTTGCGTCTTGTCTAGTTTTCGCTGTTTTCTTCCATTATGAATCATGAATCAGGCCTTCCTTCTTGAGTGCACTTGTGAAGTGTTTTGAGGTTGCTAGATTGATAAATGTCACCTCATTTTGTGGGCTCAATATTTGTTTGCGTTCAACACAAAGGTTTTTTAAGGTGCCATCATACCAGATTAAAAGGGGTTGTAGAGTATTAGATTGCTACCACGTTTTGGCGAGGGCGACGCTACTTCGAGAACCTGTACTGGAAGAACATGTGCACTAGGAGTAAGACATAAGACGGACCGCATGCATTTTCCGGCACCTGGCAACAATGGTGGCACAAAGAAACGACCCTTAAAGACGTGTCTACGTTTCGAAGGTCGGTGCCTTTTCTTTTCCTTCTTAAAAATATGTGCTGCTTCCTGTCGATGGAGCCGCCAATGTATGGCATTTTTCTTGGTTTTATTTTGCCGAATCTTGTCATTAACGCAGGTGCAACGTCAACAGAAACCTGTTCAGCACGTGATGGCTCGTTTGCATCTGGTGAAATTTCTGTGACATGTGCAAACTGCAACAAATGCGCTCGTAACGGAACCTCTGATGTGCTAAGCGAAAAACAGTACCAAAGCAAAGCCAATCAATAATTAGTTTTCTCCATCTCTAAAACTGCAAAGTGCAAAAGAGACAACACAGATGAAAAGAACGCCAGTGAAGAATAGCTGGCGTCACGTCTCTGCTTGTTTGCATAAATGCTAAATTAGACGAACTGATTCTTCTCAAAGAAACTATACCCAGCATTGGAAAATCTGTGCAGTTAATGCCGAGCAAAAACGAACAGCTGTTAGCGCGACTAGCCACACAGGAGAAAGACAGAAAATTTATCCGAAAGAGACTAAAAATCTTGGAACAAAAAGTGCAGCACTAAAAGGAAAATGAAATGTTTTCAAGTGAAATACATAATATTGAGTAGAGGAGCGTACGGCTAAACCGTGAAAGCCGCAGCATCCAGGCTTCCGATAACGAGAATCTACTCAACAAAGTGAACACAGCGGCTGACCTTGTCGGCATATGAAGGCTTTCGATTGCAGACCTACACGCCATTTACCGACTGCCTTCAGAGAATGCGAAGATTCCTGGAATAAACTTTAGCTATGCTAGGAAAGCAGTCAGAGATGAATTGCTCGAAAAGTTCAGCATTGAATATCAGTTAACCAGCCTCCTAGTTAGTAGAAATTAGCAGTATTCGCGACAACCGGCAGCTGCTATGAATAACAAAGAACTGGCAGAAACTTGACTTTATGAATACGTCTGCACAGAAACGCAAAACCTCATCGTAAGGAAAGCAGATGATCGGTCAGCAGCGCTGTCTGCGTGAGCTTCCACGATAGCTTGTTCCGGTACACCCATCGCATGTGTTTTGACGATTTTTTATTGTTTCATCATAGCCAATTGTACATATCTTCTGCCTAGAAACGCACGTGCTATTGCGGTCAACCACTACAAAATTCACTGCAATGCTTCAAGTAAATATTCGCTCCCTTTGCAATAAACAGGTAGAAGTGGACGGCTTTATATCTAGATTTTTTCTTATTTGTTTGATGCTGCTTTGTTAAGAGAAACTTGGTACAACGATGGTGGGATAACTTAAGACTTTCATCTTGTCAATCATTCTCTCTAAATCGAATTAACCTTCAAGTTGGCGGGGTTAGGCCGCTGACGAAGCAGCATGTAGACTGTGAACTGATTTCTTCTTTTTTGTGCAGTGTGATGACTTCGAAATACTGTCAACTCGTGCGTAAAAGCAAGTGTTCTCTGTTAGTTACCGCCTACCGGATAGCAATGTTGCAGGCATTTTATTTATCTTACATGAAGTTTCTCGATTTCATTGTTCAGAATTGCGACTGTGTAATGTCAGCAGGAGACTTCATTATACAGATATACTGACAAATACCAGCGAACAAAAACAGAGGAGCATTGCGCCGAAATGCATGTGGTTTCGGGAAGCTTGCAGGCAAAGCAACCCCTCCAGTGCACGTAACTTTCGAAAAAGAGAAAATTTGTTGGGCTACAGCTCCGAGGGTTACCGCGTTATCGAAATTCTAAAAACTGATATGAACATTACTTTCGGTCTGCTACATGCCTCTCCATAATTAAAGAGCCTTGCATTCATACGCAAAAAATGTTAATCATTCAATATCACTTAACCAGCCTCCTAGTTAGCAGAAATTAGCAGTATTCTGATGCACTACACCGCTGATAATTTGCTATGTAGAAAGCGCGTTCTTCTAGCTCAAAATTCTTGTTTTTAAATATTGCAAGAAGTCTTACGAAAAACGCCCTTTATAAAAAACATGTTCCAGTGAAAACCTCAGGCTGGGTAGAAAAATTCTTAAAACTTGGTTAACTCATGAACTGAGGCGAAAAACGAACCATAACAATAAGCTTAACCGTCATTATACTGAAGCAAAAGATCCTATTATTTTAAAGCAGTTCAGTACTTATAATAATGAACTAAAATAAAGCAGATCACGTAACTTTCACAGTGATTTCGAAGGCTGTTTACAGGGAACAAATCTCATGTTGAAAATAATTAAACTCGGTTTTGAAACACACGAAACTATCACCTGGAGTCACGAAATTCATAAATAATGCTGTGAATTGTTTGACCACACCCTTCCCGCTTCCTTCAACGATTATCTACTTCAATGCTCCGGTAATGGTTTACTCTAAGAGGTTCTCTCTTTTTTGTCTGGAATCTTTCATTCATTTTTCTGAGCCCTGTAACAGAGCATCAGGTGAGATTAGTTCTCGCGTCGTTAAAGAATAGTTGATTTTATGCCGCCGATGGTGTCCAAATTCGTCTTGTTAACTTTGTGCTCGATGTCTTATGCCCCTTTTTTACCCATAATTTCAACCTTTGCTTGTCGAGTGTTCGTTTCCTCAGAGAAATCCAAATTACCAAAGTCACTATCCTGCTCAAAAAGGAAGATCTTAAAGATATAAACAATTACAAACTCATTGCCGTTTCACCGACATTTTCCTAAGGCCAAAAAACTGCTTTATTATGAGCTTACTTTTTTTTCTAGTCACAAGCTCTTTTCTCCTGCTCAGTGCGGCTTTAGGCAAAAGAAGTGCTACACCGCTTATGATGCTATGAAAGAAAAGCGCTCTTTTAACTAAAGAATCCTTACCACAGCTGGAATGGTTTAGCTGAGTACGACAAAAAAAATAATTTTGTACTTGGAATTCATGTTGATTTTTGAAGAGCCTTGCTCTGTATGCATCACCCCACTTCACTAAGAAACTATAAATCTATGGAGTGCGTGGATATTTCGTGCACCTCGTCAAATGGTATCTCGTATTCCGGAAGCAGTTATTCCAACTTCAATCGCAACAGTCTGATTTAAATGCTATAAATAAATATGCTAGGCAGGTTATCATTCTCGGTCCGCTTGTTGTTAATAATTACTTCAGTTGCCTCAGTAATCTCTGCACTAAGCCTAAGTTTGTTTTATACATAGATGACGCCAAAATATTTTTACTTTCTCGACTTCCACGTACTGGAAAATGAAAGAAATTTTCTTCTTACCAACCTAAAAATGTGATCAGTAGTAAGCCATTTCACGACGAATGTTAGAAAAAACAAATCTAATATATAGACCATAATCCCAGCAGCTCAATCCTCATGTTAGTCTAATTTATAAAAGCGCAGCAAAATAGTTAACAGATGAGAATAAAATTTTAGTAGTTGATTTTCAGAATATGATATGAAACAAACACACTCTGTCTGTCTAAGTTGTCTCGTGTAGTTGGCCAGATATCTCAATACCGATGACATCTCCCAGGTCAGATGAAACTTCTGCTCCACCAATTCCCTCTTTTATTCACATATCAAGTATTATTTCTTGGTTTGGGGCACGACCACATGTACAAATCTACAAATGATTCTCATACTTCAGAAAACGCATGTTAGAATAATTTTTAACCTACCACATGACTGTCACTCATATAGTTATTTCCAAAAAACAAACGTAACTCTGGTACAATATTTATATTATTATGACCTACCACTTGCTTTCAGGAGCGAAATATGAGGTAATTGTGTGTCTCTGAGCGAACTGTCAACATGGTAACCACTCTGACTTACGTCACCTGCAATAAAAAAGAGTAGAATACAAGAACCCCAGAGCAAATTACGCAATGGAAAAATTGCTCACGATTCCCACATTGCTAAAGCATCATTGTAAAAGCGGGACTGACCTGCATAAAATGTCGAAACGTGAAATACGACAGCTTCACCAATAAACATCCATGATGATGAAGTATTCGACCTGTAGTCGTTTCATGAGCTTATTGGTTTTGTTTTGGTTTTACGGGGCTAAACGTTCCAAAGCGACTGAGGCACTGGCGGACGTCGCAGTGGAGAGCATCGAATAATTTCGACCACCTGGGGTTCCTTAACGTGCACTAGCTGACATCGAATAGTACATAGACCTTTAGTGTTTGGCCTCCATCGAAATGCGATCGCCGCGGCTGGGATCGAACCCGCGTCTTTGGAGCCATTAGCCGAGCGCCAAAACCACTGAGCCACCGCGGCGGCCCGTATTCTTATTGTTTTCGGTATCATATATCCATTGCACGTTTTCTTTTTTAGGTAAATACTTGCACTTGTTTTTATTTTTACTTGTATTTTGGCTTAAATGATACAGTGTATGATTGCATCTGTTAAATTGCTTAGTGAACAAATGTACTCCTGCCTTTGTTTTCCTCTCGTGCTGTTTTGGTCTTGTAGACGCGGCTGTGGGCTTTCGTCGAGCTACCGTTTTTCGAGCAGCTTTTTCAAACAGCCTCCTGCGTCCTTCTGATGGAAATAAAAAGATTATTATCTTTATAACTTTACAGCAAACTCTTAGTTTTACTTTAAATCTTCCCTTGGTGTCCCTTCTTCCAAGTTGGGCACACACTTTATAATTGATTTTTTTCATTTAACCTTCGAATTAAAAACCGAATGCTAATTTAGGATGTTAATAGGGCTCGTTTTCTTTTTTAGGGCAGCCATCAAATGGTTTGTAGGGCTGCATCGTAAAGTGTGCGTTTTGAGGTCTCACGGCTGAGCAGCCCGCCGTTGGCAGACAGGCTTTAACTCTCATTGGAATGAGAATATGTGTCTCCCACAATGGCAGTGCCTTTTGGAAGCAGGGAGCAATCATCGATCGGGTCAGCACATTTTCGGCATACGGGGCAGATGAACTACAAAGAGGTAACGATTTGGACCCAGCGAAATCTTTTCACGATGTGCAGTTGGTCATTTTGTGCCCACGTGCGTCATAAATGACGGCAGCTGGGAGAGGCAGAGGCGGTTCGACATTCCACCCTTGTTCCAACCGTTTATGAGACAGCGAGGCATATATGTCCAACAGCATTTATCTTCATACTCTATGTAGGCTTCAAACAGCTGCGAAGTTTTTTTTTTAACAAGCATTCTTGAGGGAAGAATTCTGACTCTCTTTGATGACGAGATTCAATCAGGTAAATTAGGACAAAGGAGCGAGTGGACTGTCTCATCTTTATTTGGGCGGTTTTTTGACGGGTGGAATGCTATCGCTGCAAATTGAGATACTTGGCTATGTCGCTAGACAGTATTTATTTATTTATTTATTTATTTATTTATTTATTTTATTTATTTATTTATTACTTTGTTCTTGCAGATAGCGGTAGAGGCAGTCCTCCGGCGCAGTGAGCAATAATATATTACAACGAATGAGATTAGAAGTCTAACAATAATGAGCTTCATCAGTAGAACGGGTATTTAGTGAGTAAGCAAAGCTACCGTTTCCAAAGATATGCAAGAAACGCACAGATAATACTGAGTGCCTTTTGACAACATTAGGTGAGAAAACTAAGGGAACAAATAACAAGACAGCCCCTACTGTTTTCCTTCTAATAAGCATAATGCTGTGCATGTATGCTGGGACGCCTTTGAGACATCCATGCTCTTATTATGGAGCATTTTTTCCTCACAATTTGCGCGACCTGCCACTTTTAATCTGGTCTTTGAATAAACAAAGGAAATGTATATTATGCTGTCCCTAGTCAGAATCGCAATTTCAAGTGGGTTAATTGCGAGTCTATGAAAATGAATACCTTTTTGGTTACTGGAAATAAAAAATTTTCGTGGTTTTTTTTGCGTACGTAAAGAAATTACGACAATCGTAATTAAACACGCCGCAACCCCCCCCCCCTAAAAAATAGTAGACGCCTATGTAATGCCAAGCCAGATTATGCAATTTAACTAAGATCTTGCCGGGTTCGCCAAGCATCACCTAGCACGGCAACACGTCCCCACACATCAGTTAGGAATGATTAATCTTTATGTTCCACGTCTGGTGTAATTAAAACTTGTCACAAAACGTACATATTTCAATTTGGTAAAAGAGTTCAATTATAGTACACAATGTCTCTCGAAAATTACTGACTTATCGCTGACTTAGTGACCATTCGCCTCAAGATCTCCGTGTGTTTTACCCCCTCTTATTTCGAGCTGTAATACTGTAATGTCGTGTGGGGACCACTATATCTGAAAGTTTTAAAAGAGTTCTCGCTCTCCAAAAAGGGACCTTGCAGAAATATAAGACTATTATGGTAGACAGTAAGTTATGCCCTTATATCGTGTATTGAAAACTATTTTGTTCTACGTGCAGATCAAGTACATTACATTCGTATACTGCAATATATTCACCAAAGCAGGTTATATGCTATTCTATGTGAAAGAGCTGCCAAAATAGCCCATCTCAGGATACAAACAGAACTTATACGCACCTCTTGGACTAACTACGCGAAAAGGAAATTAAATTTCAGGTGCGTTTTGTTATCAACCAAATTTCACTACAAGGGAAATTTTCTGCATGAGCAAAAGTATTACAAATTAGTATAGAACATTTGATTAAAATTTCTTTAAAGATTAGTAAATTTTTCTTACAGTAAATTATTGTTTTTTCTCGATTTGTCATCTATGCAATGAATATTTGTAGCATGAAATTGATGATATCGAACATAAGAAATCTTTAGTAATATGGTGAATCAAGTCTTTTGTGTTGCTTATTTCTTTGATTGTTATTAGTAGGACTTATATAGATTTTGCGCGCTATATTTTCCTTATACTGGTTTTGTTTTGTACAACCAGCGGAGGTGTGGGCTGCTCTCCTTATGAGGGAGCCAATACTCAGTCAGGCCTACCACCTTTTCGATTTGCTTCCGCTTTCTTTTGAAAAAAAAAATCAACACCAAACCAAAGAAAACGGGAAACAGTGAGTGAACTGGAAAAAAAGTTATCTTCTCCCCTTGCTAAAGGCGAAGGTCAGCAACAGTGAAGCCCGAGAGGAAAGCAATTTTCTCCGGTGTTACCACTGCGCCTGGCACGCAGTGCACGTTTCATTGAAATCAATTTCCCGGAAAACATTTGTGCCCTTTTTCTTCGGCTTATAATGCTAAAAGTTATGCGTTTAATTTTTTTCATGACTTTCTTTCTTACACGCCAGTTCCATAACATGTTTGGATAAAGTTATTAGGGTCACGTTTCCTGCGGCTCTGCAAACAGCCGCCCTCTACTGGAACTATAAGGAACGCGTCTAAATTCAGTTTGACGAGCTTCCTATTGCACTTGAACTGCGCGCTTCTTCCCAAGCCGGCAGCAATGAGCACCTAAACATTTCGGCTCTTACCGTAGTCCATTGTGTACCACCGGCATCCTCAGAGATGACAGATGTTGTCGTGGCATTGCTCTTTAAGTGTGTTTTGGACCCTAGACACAAATTGTATTTCGTTGCCCAGCAACATCCGCTGTTTTCGAAAGCGCCTTCACTTCGTGCTGCGCTGATATTGTTCGGGAATTCTTCGCCTTTTTTTATCTAATAAATATTCCCAGATAAGTGGTACTATAGCCATATTACTTGTCGCATTCCTGAAAGACACCAATGCGTCGAGGTGGTGGCCAAAAAAAAAGCGTTGCATTTATTTCAGCAACAGCGCACTTCTTGATATTCTTCCGTTATTTTATAAGAACTTCCAAATTATTATAAAATCTAAGCTACCGCAACCCATAACGGAAATTCTTTCTCCTCACTGCAGCTCTTGACAAGGGAGATTATTACAAGCTTTATGTAAACTCTTTGTCAAAAAGATACAGCCCAAGGGGGTTTGGTTCCAAGCCATGTAGCGGTGCTCTTAAGCAAATTTGGTAGTCCTAAGCTTGAGAGGATTGAGAACATAACTTCCTCCCGCCTTCGTGAGATTACGGTCCCTGGTTTATCGCAAGAGGAGGCGCGCTGCAGAGCTCAGAATCCGACCCTTTGAGCTGTATACTTTCACAAAGAAAATGGCAGTTTAGGGCAATGTTAGAGTGCGACAAGAAAATTGACCGTGTACAACTCCAAGGCCTTAATATTACTTTTCAACGCCTCCCCCTCCCCCTCGGAAGCTACAACCATGTACGTCTGCTCTCATGTCTATGCGCGAAAAGGTGCTCAACATACCTTGCAGATTTGTGAGAAGACAATTCTCGTTAAGCAATAAACGTGACACCTCAGAAGATTGTAAAGTGTCATTCTTTCGTTTCGTGAAGTGGTGAAGGAAAATGCCGACACAACAGAAAGAATAGCATATAGGCGAGCTCCAAGATGATACAGAAAGAAGGCATACTAGAAAAGAAAATATACTCCTCGGCGGTGAAAACATCGACGGCTCCCGGGTAGGCAGTTAATCGCGGCACACTTTGCAAGTTGCTGCCAACGGCATACATAGAGAGGCCGATCGTGAAAGCGAGTAAGATAGACATACAGCAACGGACGTTCTCGGCCATACCGGGGACGTATGCACAAAGTAGGATAAATTTTCACTCTTTGAAGAACTGAACTACGCTTAGCTCTCCCCGAACGGGAAGGGAGATACTGGCACACTCTTAGTTGCCGACGACTTCGGCACCTCCAGCTCCACCCCTCCCGACGCTGCGGCCTGCCCGACGATGACCGCAAACGACCTCTCCGATGATGACAGTGAAGCGACACTCAAGTAGTGTCTGTGTTTTCATTTGCAGGTCCAGCAACACCGGTTTTTTTTTTAGTTTGTAGCTAACGCATATGTGTCATACGTCCTTCTGGGGCGCGCAGAACGTTCTCTGTAAAGTTTTGCTTGATGAATCTGAGCGCACATTTTAGGCTTGCATATCAATGCACGTGCCCACATTCATTCGCGTTCCGACGTGCTCGCTGTATTTATCTGCGTATTGTTTTTTTATACATGGTTGATTTGTTCGTAGCGTGAATGACACTTTTTCGCCAGTGTTTGCGCGAACATTGGCGAATGTCTTTATTCTATCTGGCTCACCGCTGCCCAGTTGAAACTCTTACCAAAATGACGCGTAGATCATTGTGTGCGCACATTCCGATTGTGAGGTGAAGACGTTTAACATGCTTCAGTGATTTCACTAGTACCTAATAAGGTGTAACCGCTCACATCCCCAGGACGTGCCTAATAAAAAAATTAAAACAGGAGCTTGTGCGCAAATTCTTTAGCGAAATGACAGTAACCGTAGCTCCCCACTGCAGACGTGGTGGTATACACAAATGCCTGCATATCTGTACAGTAAACAAAAGCAAAGGATACACTGGCGGTTATTAGCGCATCAAGGGACTCCGGCTGCCTTGTAAAGAGACCCGGCGGTAAGCGGCACAAGATATTTTCGTGGCTGTAGCTAACGCATGTCGACTTGCTGGGAATTTGCTCCTCAATTGCGTTCACGATTTCGCACATTCTTAATGGAAGTGCGCACAACTTGCGATACAATATTATGGGAGATTGCAATCAATACGCACTATGTTAGCTGCTTTTCGGTACGTCGAATAAAGAAGCTATGGTTTGAAAATGTGTGTACCGGCAAGGGAAGATTTGTCACCTAAAGGTTTATCCGGCAGGTTACCAAACCGTGCCGAGACATGAAGCGCAGTTACGTCGTGAAAGGTGCGAAAAAAAAAGCAGACCATGCAATGATTGCTTTGGGCAGAGACGAGGGGAACAGCGTAATGTAAGATTTGTTATTAGTGCGAAAGCAATCATACGAGTGTCGCAGCCGAGCAAAAATATTTATTGCGGGTTCGAACCCGACCGCGGCGGCTGCGTTTTTATGGAGGAAAAACGCTAAGGCGCCCGTGTGCTGTGCGATGTCAGGGCACGTTAAAGATCCCCAGGTGGTCGAAATTATTCCGGAGCCCTCCACTACGGCACCTCTCTTTTCCTTTCTTCTTTCAGTCCCTCCTTTATCCCTTCCCTTCCGGCGCGGTTCAGGTGTCCAACGATATATGAGACAGATACTGCGCCATTTCCTTTTCCCTCAAAGCCAATTATTATTATTATTATTATTATTATTGTTATTATTATTATTATTATTATTATTGTTATTATTATTATATTATTATTATTATTATTATTATTATTATTATTATTATTATTATTATTATTATTATTATTATTATTATTATTATTATTATTATTATTATTATTATTATTATTATTATTATTATTATTATTATTATTATTATCTTGCTCGTGCATCGCTCGTTGCCATAGCAACTGTAACGCCAGTGTTAAGCCTACGTATAGCTGTTGTGTGTATCTTGCCGCTGCATTGCTCGTTGACATAGCAACTGCGACTCCAAGTGCCAAGAATTTGGCCTGGGTCACCCCCGAAATTTCACCTTGGCCGATTTAGACGCAAATCGATGCCCATCAATAACTGACCGTGCCCGGCACGATGGCGACCTCCAAATTTCCCCCGGATCATTTCCAAAAATTTGTCCCGGGCAACTGCCGAAAAAGTACTTCACAGCTTTGAGATATGCGCCATCTCGTTGCTATTGTGTCGCTTGTGCCGTCACCATTTCCGCCACTGCGCGCGCGAGAAAAAGGAAAAAACGGCGCAGCAAAGGGTGAGTGCATGGTGAACAAGAGCAACTGAAAGCAGGATGCTATTACCGGAAGTAATAAGGCACGCGTATCTTTGAGAAGAAAGTAAAGAAAGGATAGAAGCGAGGTAGCCTGGTAATCCTAGATGGAACACGCGCCGGCGGTAAAAGGATGCGGGGAGAAAAGGTCAGGCTGCCAGTCTTCTAATAAAACCGATATATCCTGAGGAGGAATATAGCGCAAAATAAAGGCCTCTGCTTGTGTACTCCCATCCGTGTTCAGAGTGGTCATTACCATTCTTTGCTTTATTCGACAGGATCACAAAATCCACGTGGCCGCATTACTGCAGCGCAAGTGCTATTCTGATGTACAGGGTGTTTCACCTAAGAGTATACCCAATTTTTAAAAATAGACTTGTTGATTTAGAAGAGCGCCTTTTCGAGAATAGCAGTGTGAGCGGTGTAATAAATCAGATTAGAGCTATGGTGTGCTAACTAGCAGAATGATTAACTAATATCGAATAGTTAACTTTTTAACTATTACAGTTAGCCTCCTTAATATTGAGGGGCGTGTAGCCTACCATAAATATTATCCATAACAATTTTTGGAATTTTGAAAACTTGGTTACCCTCCGAGCTGTGGCCACACAAATTTTGGCTACATCGCGCTAAAATAGATGTGTTCTCCAGAAGCTTGCAGGCAAAGCAGCCTCTCCAGTGCACGTAACACGTCGAAGTAGCCAAAATTTGTGGGTCCACAACGCCGAGTGTGACCACGTTTTTGAGAATTCTAAAACTTATATGGATATTATTTGCGCTGAGCTACACTCCTTTTAATAATTAATGAGCGCAACTATAATCGCTAAAAAGTTAACTATTCAATATTAATTAACCATCCTGCTTGTTAGCGCATCTTAGCGGCATTCTGATGTACTACACCGCTGACAGCGCTATGCCGATACGAAGCGCTCTTGTAACTCAAAAAGCCTATTTTTAAAAATTGTGCACAGTCTTAGGTGAAACATCCTGTATATGAAGAGACCAGCGGGAACGGCGACAAGAATAGAATGTGTCGAAAATTTTTGAGTACTCCAAATGGAACAGCAAATAAAAAGCCTCAATATCCCTTTCGGCGTATTTAAGGTCCTACCACCGTAACAGCAGCTACTGCCTTCATTATTGTATGCTAATCAGAGCGAACTAGCTACTGCACTACTAGCTTATGTAGCTACGTAATGCACTATGTGCCCCGGGAAACTTTCGCGACGGTTAGAAGTATGTCAATGGAGTGCTGCAGAACGCAAGTAAAACAGACCCCAAGTAAAACCAGAGTCAGTATTCTCTTTCTAAGTTACGCTTACTAATGACCTTTGTATACAAGCTAACTCCACAAGATTTAAAGCGTGTGGGTAGGCCAGGAGCGGCACGATTTTGTCAGTTGCTTGTCTAAAGAGCATTGATGCGAAGCAGTGCCAGCGGGTTGTGACATTTTATAATATTTGCAGGTTTTCTTTTATGTGCACAAGAAACTAACCCTTAGTAGACAGCCGGAAGAAAGCGTCAGAATTCAACACTGCGTTGTTCTTTCTCATGCTTCAGTGTCTAGATGACTGGTTAAAACAGAAATGGAAGACTCTGAGTAATTACTCCTACGGGTCTCCCTCTTTGCATCGCCACAGTTTCCACCGCGTCCCAGTGCTCTCAATGTTCAAGAAAACGCATAGCAATCAGGCTGCAAGAAAAGTCATACAGGTAGGAAGCTCAGCTAGCGTTAATGTAGCCTCCAATTCATCCCGTTGTAAAGCGAGCATCTCAGTGCAGTTGCAGGACAATGGCATTTTGAATAGGTCACGTCATGGTGCCAACATTGTACATTTATTGGAGCGTCAAAAAATAAAAACTGAAGTTCCAGCTTTGTGGTCTATATATTGTCTTAATCCATTCCTGTTCATTTCGCTGCATTTTTTTGCGAATAGATCGACCTGTGGGTTTTTTTTCTTCAAATAACCCTCTCCAAACTCGAGAACCACTGAATGCGCGGATGATGGCCAGATCGAGGCACAAATGCGGCTGAGAGGCACAAAAAAAAAGTGAAAACGCCGTCAATGACGCTACCGCTGACAGTCCTGCATTCTGGTCGCCTTCGAGCCTTCACGAACTAAACGTTTGAGAGCACAGCCACTTGACTGCTCAAGATCCCATGCGCGCCTTGTTTTTCAATATCGCAGCGTGAAAAAGTTTAAGATAAGATTGACACGAAGCTTAACACGGAGACCCACCGCGCCATCGCAGCACCGACTGCCGGCTTTAAAGGCGTCTTCATAAAAACGAAACCTCTCCCAGTTGTTCACCCGCAGCGAGTCACGCCTCCCGAAAGCCGGTAACCCCTCTCGGCTGGATTGAATTGAGCCGTGAACTTACTGCGCATGTGTTCGATGTCGGTGAAGTGTGCGTCATGGTGATACCGGGGAGAGCAGCTTTAGCGCTTTTTTGGCTACAATAAAAAAGCGCATATTTTCATGCACTTGAGAAGATTAATGCCTCTAAACAGACCCTGACAACTTCCCCATCCAATTATCGTCCTGTGTTAAAATTGATTCCTGGTTCTTTCTCGGACAGTTAACGTTTTGCCGGCAGTGAAAGACTCAGTTACGTCTGATATCATTCAATTTTAAATTTATGCGCTCATTCAATTTAAAAACGCAACATACTTCCTCAGCGAAAACTGGGTACTAGCAAAAATCTTTTCCTTCCTTTTTACTATTATTTTAATAAAAAAAAACCACTACCAGATCTGGTTACCACTTTTATAAACGGAATGACGCTGTTGCCAAGCCTCTAGAACCCGGGCCCGAAAATTGCTGTTGACGCACGCTTTTCGCTTCCGAAGGCTTTTTCGCCTTTTCTAGATTACAAAACCTCCGTTTTCAGTGAGAGTGATCTTATGAGGAAACGCTGGATCTTATTTGTACAGGCGTCCATTAATTTCTCCTCGAAGTGTCACAAGGCGTGCCTCTCCTCTCAGAACTAAGCAGAAGAGTACCGCTGCTTGATCTTGCGATGGCTCGCCAAAATTCGCGACTACGGAAGAGTGCATGCAGGTCCTATCTACAGTGGGTTTACTGTATTCGGCTTTCAGACGACACGCGCTTCACTCAGGAATCTGCCACGAGATTCCACTTTCAGACCATCCGTGGATTCTAGTCCGCTGCAGCGTCGCCTTGCTTGAAATCTAGAGCACCAAAGCAAATGTAAAACCTAATTTCTGGAGGCTTTACTGCTGCTTAGAGGTGGATGGTGTCCGCAACATACCTATTTGTTTTACCCTTTCCACAGCAGATATTACGAAATATGAAAACGTCGTGAGGACTCACTCATCACGCATTGTCTTCAGCGCTTCCAGCAGTGAGTATTTTCGCTCTTGTAATGATTTCTTTACATGTCTTTGTGTGCTCTGCTAAATATCTGCACGAACGAGAGTAGAAGAGTAAAGGAGAAAATGTGTAAGCAAGGTAGTGCCCACCGATCGTTTGCGTTATGCGGTTACTGATGTTAAATATTGTTTTCAATACTACGTTTTCAGTTTTTACCGAGAAATTTATATTTGTAACCAAGGTGAAAAAAGTGAAAGACTGATAGCTGTTAAACAGGCCGCCGCGGTGGCTGAGTGGTTATGGCGCTCAGCTGCCGGCCCGAAAGATGCGGGTTCGATCCCGGCCGCGGCGGTTGAACTTCGATGGAGGCGAAGTTCTAGAGGCCCGTGTGCTGTGCGATGCCAGTGCACGTAAAAGAACCCTCAGGTGGTCGAAATTTCCGGAGGCCTTCACTACGGCGTCCCTCATAGCCTGAGTCGCTTTGGGACGTTAAACCCCTACAAACCGTAGCTATTAAACAAGCTGCCATCTCCCATGCAATACTTCATGAGCTTTTGAAATGTTCTTTCTTCATTAATTTTAATTTTAACAAAGGGTAATGATGTCCAATTTTATTGCATCGAAATTACACTTCCGATTGCGTGCTGCATAATTATATTCATCAATAAAACGGCAGTAATTGGAAACATATGAGTTAGTAAGATAAAAAATTTCTGCCATACCTGCCATTCATAGGACGCCAATCGCGCTTCTTCTCATTCAACCTTGTTGAGAAGGTAAACTCAATCGCGAATATTACCTTGTACAAGTCGGTGGCACTCCACTTCCAAAATGCACGAGCAAAACAGAGCATTCACCAGCGCTGTGCATCAATGTGGATTGGACATCATACAACCTTGTTGAGAAGGTAAACTCATTCGCAAATATTACCTTGCACAATTCGGTGACACTCCACCACCGAAGTGCACGAGCAAAATAGAGCCTTGACCAGCGCTGCGCATCAATGAGGATTGGACATCATTCAACCTTGTTGAGAAGGTAAACTCATTCGCGAATATTACCTTGTACAAGTCGGTGGCACTCCACTTCCGAAGTGCACGAGCAAAACAGAGCCTTGACCAGCGCTGTGCATCAATGAGGATTGGACATCATTCAAACTTGTTGAGAAGGTAAACTCATTCGCGAATATTACCTTGTTCAAGTCGGTAGCACTCCACTTCCGAAGTGCAAGAGCAAAACAGAGCATTGACCAGCGCCTTGCATCAATGAGGATTGGACATCATTCAACCTTGTTGAGACGGTAAACTCATTCGCGAATATTACCTTGTACAAGTCGGTGGCATTCCACTTCCGAAGTGCACGAGCAAAACAGAGCATTGACCAGCGCTGTGCATCAATGAGGGTTGGACATCATCCAACCTTGTTGAGAAGGTAAACTCATTCGCGAATATTACCTTGTACAATTCGATGACACTCCGCCTCCGAAGTGCACGAGCAAAATAGAGCCTTGACCAGCGCTGTGCATCAATGAGGATTGGACTACATTCAACCTTGTTGAGAAGGTAAACTCATTCGCGAATATTACCTTGTACAAGTCGGTGGCATTCCACTTCCGAAATGCACGAGCAAAACAGAGCCTTGACCAGCGCTGCGCATCAATGAGGATTGGACATCATACAACCTTGTTGAGACGGTAAACTCATTCGCGAATATTACCTTGTACAAGTCGGTAGCACTCCACTTCCGAAGTGCACGAGCAAAACAGAGCATTGACCAGCGCTGTGCATCAATGAGGGTTGGACATCATTCAACCTTGTTGAGACGGTAAACTCATTCGCGAATATTACCTTGTACAAGTCGGTAGCACTCCACTTCCGAAGTGCACGAGCAAAACAGAGCATTGACCAGCGCTGTGCATCAATGAGGATTGGACATCATTCAACCTTGTTGAGACGGTAAACTCATTCGCGAATATTACCTTGTACAAGTCGGTAGAACTCCACTTCCGAAGTGCACGAGCAAAACAGAGCATTGACCAGCGCTGTGCATCAATGAGGGTTGGACATCATCCAACCTTGTTGAGAAGGTAAACTCATTCGCGAATATTACCTTGTACAATTCGGTGACACTCCGCCTCCGAAGTGCACGAGCAAAATAGAGCCTTGACCAGCGCTGTGCATCAATGAGGATTGGACATCATCCAACCTTGTTCAGAAGGTAAACTCATTCGCGAATATTACCTTGTACAATTCGGTGACACTCCACTTCCGAAGTGCACGAGCAAAATAGAGCCTTGACCAGCGCTGCGCATCAATGAGGATTGGACATCATACAACCTTGTTGAGAAGGTAAACTCATTCGCGAATATTACCTTGTACAAGTCGGTGACACTCCACCTCCGAAGTGCACGAGCAAAATAGAGCCTTGACCAGCGCTGCGCATCAATGAGGATTGGACATCATACAACCTTGTTGAGAAGGTAAACTCATTCGCGAATATTACCTTGTACAATTCGGTGACACTCCACCTCCGAAGTGCACGAGCAAAATAGAGCCTTGACCAGCGCTGCGCATCAATGAGGATTGGACATCATACAACCTTGTTGAGAAGGTAAACTCATTCGCGAATATTACCTTGTACAATTCGGTGACACTCCACCTCCGAAGTGCACGAGCAAAATAGAGCCTTGACCAGCGCTGCGCATCAATGAGGATTGGACATCATACAACCTTGTTGAGAAGGTAAACTCATTCGCGAATATTACCTTGTACAATTCGGTGACACTCCACCTCCGAAGTGCACGAGCAAAATAGAGCCTTGACCAGCGCTGCGCATCAATGAGGATTGGACATCATTCAACCTTGTTGAGAAGGTAAACTCATTCGCGAATATTACCTTGTACAAGTCGGTGGCACTCCACCTCCGAAGTGCACGAGCAAAACAGAGCATTGACCAGCGCTGTGCATCAATGAGGATTGGACATCATCCAACCTTGTTGAGAAGGTAAACTCATTCGCGAATATTACCTTGTACAAGTCGGTGGCACTCCACTTCCGAAGTGCAAGAGCAAAACAGAGCATTGACCAGCGCTGTGCATCAATGAGGATTGGACATCATCCAACCTTGTTGAGAAGGTAAACTCATTCGCGAATATTACCTTGTACAAGTCGGTGGCACTCCACTTCCGAAGTGCAAGAGCAAAACAGAGCATTGACCAGCGCTGTGCATCAATGAGGATTGGACATCATCCAACCTTGTTGAGAAGGTAAACTCATTCGCGAATATTACCTTGTTCAAGTCGGTGGCACTCCACTTCCGAAGTGCAAGAGCAAAACAGAGCATTGACCAGCGCTGTGCATCAATGAGGATTGGACATCATCCAACCTTGTTGAGAAGGTAAACTCATTCGCGAATATTACCTTGTACAAGTCGGTGACACTCCACTTCCAAAATGCTCGAGCAAAACAGAGCATTGACCAGCGCTGTGCATCAATGAGGATTGGACATCATCCAACCTTGTTGAGAAGGTAAACTCATTCGCGAATATCACCTTGTACAAGTCGGTGGCACTCCACTTCCGAAGTGCACGAGCAAAATAGAGCCTTGACCAGCGCTGCGCATCAATGAGGATTGGACATCATACAACCTTGTTGAGAAGGTAAACTCATTCGCGAATATTACCTTGTACAAGTCGGTGGCACTCCACTTCCGAAGTGCAAGAGCAAAACAGAGCATTGACCAGCGCTGTGCATCAATGAGGATTGGACATCATCCAACCTTGTTGAGAAGGTAAACTCATTCGCGAATATTACCTTGTACAAGTCGGTGGCACTCCACTTCCGAAGTGCAAGAGCAAAACAGAGCATTGACCAGCGCTGTGCATCAATGAGGATTGGACATCATCCAACCTTGTTGAGAAGGTAAACTCATTCGCGAATATTACCTTGTTCAAGTCGGTGGCACTCCACTTCAGAAGTGCAAGAGCAAAACAGAGCATTGACCAGCGCTGTGCATCAATGAGGATTGGACATCATCCAACCTTGTTGAGAAGGTAAACTCATTCGCGAATATTACCTTGTTCAAGTCGGTGGCACTCCACTTCCGAAGTGCAAGAGCAAAACAGAGCATTGACCAGCGCTGTGCATCAATGAGGATTGGACATCATCCAACCTTGTTGAGAAGGTAAACTCATTCGCGAATATTACCTTGTTCAAGTCGGTGGCACTCCACTTCCGAAGTGCAAGAGCAAAACAGAGCATTGACCAGCGCTGTGCATCAATGAGGATTGGACATCATCCAACCTTGTTGAGAAGGTAAACTCATTCGCGAATATTACCTTGTACAAGTCGGTGGCACTCCACTTCCGAAGTGCAAGAGCAAAACAGAGCATTGACCAGCGCTGTGCATCAATGAGGATTGGACATCATCCAACCTTGTTGAGAAGGTAAACTCATTCGCGTATATTACCTTGTTCAAGTCGGTGGCACTCCACTTCCGAAGTGCAAGAGCAAAACAGAGCATTGACCAGCGCTGTGCATCAATGAGGATTGGACATCATCCAACCTTGTTGAGAAGGTAAACTCATTCGCGAATATTACCTTGTACAAGTCGGTGGCACTCCACTTCCGAAGTGCAAGAGCAAAACAGAGCATTGACCAGCGCTGTGCCTCAATGAGGATTGGACATCATCCAACCTTGTTGAGAAGGTAAACTCATTCGCGAATATTACCTTGTACAAGTCGGTGGCACTCCACTTCCGAAGTGCAAGAGCGAAACAGAGCATTGACCAGCGCTGTGCATCAATGAGGATTGGACATCATCCAACCTTGTTGAGAAGGTAAACTCATTCGCGAATATTACCTTGTTCAAGTCGGTGGCACTCCACTTCCGAAGTGCAAGAGCAAAACAGAGCATTGACCAGCGCTGTGCATCAATGAGGATTGGACATCATCCAACCTTGTTGAGAAGGTAAACTCATTCGCGAATATTACCTTGTACAAGTCGGTGGCACTCCACTTCCGAAGTGCAAGAGCAAAACAGAGCATTGACCAGCGCTGTGCCTCAATGAGGATTGGACATCATCCAACCTTGTTGAGAAGGTAAACTCATTCGCGAATATTACCTTGTACAAGTCGGTGGCACTCCACTTCCGAAGTGCAAGAGCAAAACAGAGCATTGACCAGCGCTGTGCATCAATGAGGATTGGACATCATCCAACCTTGTTGAGAAGGTAAACTCATTCGCGAATATTACCTTGTACAAGTCGGTGGCACTCCACTTCCGAAGTGCAAGAGCAAAACAGAGCATTGACCAGCGCTGTGCATCAATGAGGATTGGACATCATCCAACCTTGTTGAGAAGGTAAACTCATTCGCGAATATTACCTTGTTCAAGTCGGTGGCACTCCACTTCCGAAGTGCAAGAGCAAAACAGAGCATTGACCAGCGCTGTGCATCAATGAGGATTGGACATCATCCAACCTTGTTGAGAAGGTAAACTCATTCGCGAATATTACCTTGTACAAGTCGGTGGCACTCCACTTCCGAAGTGCAAGAGCAAAACAGAGCATTGACCAGCGCTGTGCCTCAATGAGGATTGGACATCATCCAACCTTGTTGAGAAGGTAAACTCATTCGCGAATATTACCTTGTACAAGTCGGTGGCACTCCACTTCCGAAGTGCAAGAGCAAAACAGAGCATTGACCAGCGCTGTGCATCAATGAGGATTGGACATCATCCAACCTTGTTGAGAAGGTAAACTCATTCGCGAATATTACCTTGTTCAAGTCGGTGGCACTCCACTTCCGAAGTGCAAGAGCAAAACAGAGCATTGACCAGCGCTGTGCATCAATGAGGATTGGACATCATCCAACCTTGTTGAGAAGGTAAACTCATTCGCGAATATTACCTTGTACAAGTCGGTGGCACTCCACTTCCGAAGTGCAAGAGCAAAACAGAGCATTG
Source organism: Amblyomma americanum (assembly GCA_030143305.2). Taxonomy (NCBI): domain Eukaryota; kingdom Metazoa; phylum Arthropoda; class Arachnida; order Ixodida; family Ixodidae; genus Amblyomma; species Amblyomma americanum. Next base: position 294,935 of record JARKHS020025732.1, on the reverse strand, counting down.
ACCAGCGCTGTGCCTCAATGAGGATTGGACATCATCCAACCTTGTTGAGAAGGTAAACTCATTCGCGAATATTACCTTGTTCAAGTCGGTGGCACTCCACTTCCGAAATGCAAGAGCAAAACAGAGCATTGACCAGCGCTGTGCATCAATGAGGATTGGACATCATCCAACCTTGTTGAGAAGGTAAACTCATTCGCGAATATTACCTTGTACAAGTCGGTGGCACTCCACTTCCGAAGTGCAAGAGCAAAACAGAGCATTGACCAGCGCTGTGCCTCAATGAGGATTGGACATCATCCAACCTTGTTGAGAAGGTAAACTCATTCGCGAATATTACCTTGTACAAGTCGGTGGCACTCCACTTCCGAAGTGCAAGAGCAAAACAGAGCATTGACCAGCGCTGTGCATCAATGAGGATTGGACATCATCCAACCTTGTTGAGAAGGTAAACTCATTCGCGAATATCACCTTGTACAAGTCGGTGGCACTCCACTTCCGAAGTGCAAGAGCAAAACAGAGCATTGACCAGCGCTGTGCATCAATGAGGATTGGACATCATTCAACCTTGTTGAGAAGGTAAACTCATTCGCGAATATTACCTTATACAAGTCGGTGACACTCCACTTCCAAAATGCTCGAGCAAAACAGAGCCTTGACCAGCGCTGTGCATCAATGAGGATTGGACATCATTCAACCTTGTTGAGAAGGTAAACTCATTCGCGAATATTACCTTGTTCAAGTCGGTGGCACTCCACTTCCGAAGTGCAAGAGCAAAACAGAGCATTGACCAGCGCTGTGCATCAATGAGGGTTGGACATCATCCAACCTTGTTGAGAAGGTAAACTCATTCGTGAATATTACCTTGTACAAGTCGGTGGCACTCCACTTCCGAAGTGCAAGAACAAAACAGAGCATTGACCAGCGGTGTGCATCAATGAGGATTGGACATCATCCAACCTTGTTGAGAAGGTAAACTCATTCGCGAATATTACCTTGTTCAAGTCGGTAGCACTCCACTTCCAAAATGCTCGAGCAAAACAGAGCCTTGACCAGCGATGTGCATCAATGAGGATTGGACATCATTCAACCTTGTTGAGAAGGTAAACTCATTCGCGAATATTACCTTGTTCAAGTCGGTAGCACTCCACTTCCGAAGTGCAAGAGCAAAACAGAGCATTGACCAGCGCTGTGCATCAATGAGGATTGGACATCATTCAACCTTGTTGAGAAGGTAAACTCATTCGCGAATATTACCTTATACAAGTCGGTGACACTCCACTTCCAAAATGCTCGAGCAAAACAGAGCCTTGACCAGCGCTGTGCATCAATGAGGATTGGACATCATTCAACCTTGTTGAGAAGGTAAACTCATTCGCGAATATTACCTTGTACAAGTCGGTGACACTCCACTTCCAAAATGCTCGAGCAAAACAGAGCATTGACCAGCGCTGTGCATCAATGAGGATTGGACATCATTCAACCTTGTTGAGAAGGTAAACTCATTCGCGAATATTACCTTATACAAGTCGGTGACACTCCACTTCCAAAATGCTCGAGCAAAACAGAGCATTGACCAGCGCTGTGCATCAATGAGGATTGGACATCATTCAACCTTGTTGAGAAGGTAAACTCATTCGCGAATATTACCTTGTTCAAGTCGGTAGCACTCCACTTCCGAAGTGCAAGAGCAAAACAGAGCATTGACCAGCGCTGTGCATCAATGAGGATTGGACATCATCCAAACTTGTTGAGAAGGTAAACTCATTCGCGAATATTACCTTGTTCAAGTCGGTAGCACTCCACTTCCGAAGTGCAAGAGCAAAACAGAGCATTGACCAGTGCTGTGCATCAATGAGGATTGGACATCATTCAACCTTGTTGAGAAAGTAAACTCATTCGCGAATATTACCTTGTACACGTCGGTGACACTCCACTTCCAAAATGCTCGAGCAAAACAGAGCCTTGACCAGCGCTGTGCATCAATGAGGATTGGACATGATTCAACCTTGTTGAAAAGGTAAACTCATTCGCGAATATTACCTTATACAAGTCGGTGACACTCCACTTCCAAAATGCTCGAGCAAAACAGAGCATTGACCAGCGCTGTGCATCAATGAGGATTGGACATCATTCAACCTTGTTGAGAAGGTAAACTCATTCGCGAATATTACCTTGTTCAAGTCGGTGGCACTCCACTTCCGAAGTGCAAGAGCAAAACAGAGCCTTGACCAGCGCTGTGCATCAATGAGGATTGGACATCATTCAACCTTGTTGAGAAGGTAAACTCATTCGCGAATATTACCTTGTTCAAGTCGGTGGCACTCCACTTCCGAAGTGCAAGAGCAAAACAGAGCATTGACCAGTGCTGTGCATCAATGAGGATTGGACATCATTCAACCTTGTTGAGAAAGTAAACTCATTCGCGAATATTACCTTGTACACGTCGGTGACACTCCACTTCCAAAATGCTCGAGCAAAACAGAGCCTTGACCAGCGCTGTGCATCAATGAGGATTGGACATGATTCAACCTTGTTGAAAAGGTAAACTCATTCGCGAATATTACCTTATACAAGTCGGTGACACTCCACTTCCAAAATGCTCGAGCAAAACAGAGCATTGACCAGCGCTGTGCATCAATGAGGATTGGACATCATTCAACCTTGTTGAGAAGGTAAACTCATTCGCGAATATTACCTTGTTCAAGTCGGTAGCACTCCACTTCCGAAGTGCAAGAGCAAAACAGAGCACTGACCAGCGCTGTGCATCAATGAGGATTGGACATCATCCAACCTTGTTGAGAAGGTAAACTCATTCGCGAATATTACCTTGTTCAAGTCGGTAGCACTCCACTTCCGAAGTGCAAGAGCAAAACAGAGCACTGACCAGCGCTGTGCATCAATGAGGATTGGACATCATCCAACCTTGTTGAGAAGGTAAACTCATTCGCGAATATTACCTTGTTCAAGTCGGTAGCACTCCACTTCCGAAGTGCAAGAGCAAAACAGAGCACTGACCAGCGCTGTGCATCAATGAGGATTGGACATCATCCAACCTTGTTGAGAAGGTAAACTCATTCGCGAATATTACCTTGTTCAAGTCGGTAGCACTCCACTTCCGAAGTGCAAGAGCAAAACAGTGTGATGACCCCCATAATGCGCAGGTCCACACGGGACGGAGAGGCAAAGAGACACCGTATGGCTCAGTTTAAACAAACAGGTATATTCAATAATTACACATGATTAAGGTTATACATCAGAGGCTGGGGCGTCCGAGCTTACGTGCCGACGACTTCATGGGGGCGATGGAGTGGCTCCGGAGTTGGGCTCGAGCGGTTGCTGGCAGAAGCTGCACGCCGTCGGGCTTCGGCGCTGAAGGCCCTCTTCGCGAACGATGTCGTCCTGAGCGTGTATGCAGTAGAATTTCAATAGTCGTCCGTTTCTTCGAGGATGGTTCACAAACCCTTCCTCTAGTGTCGTTCGGCTTGGAAGATGAACAGGAGGCGAGCTTGTAGATGATGACAGCAGAGCATAATTTTACAACAGAACAAACTTTGCACTTCTTTACTCATCGACCGGGCAGGTTAGTGCCTAAGTAGCATCACATTACATGCTAAGCATGGAGCCCCAGCTCAGACTGGACTGCATCCGTTTACATGTGCTTTTAAGCACTTGATTAACAAAGGACTAAGGGCGGTCATTTCCAGTGGCCCGCCCAAAGCATCAATTCTCCAATCCAAAATAACATGCGAGATGGGGACCACCCCTTGGGTTGGGCTTAGCCTCGAACCCAGAGTCTGTTAACAATACAAACTAAATAAACAACCAAAACGCCACCACTCTCTCTCAAGTGAGAGTATACACAGGCTCTCTCTTCGGAGCTAATTCACTAGCGCCTGTCTTTCCACATTCTTGGCGAGTACTGCCTGTCCGCCATGACAGGTGTCCGTCACGGCCCTTCTGGGAAGCTGTGGGTGCCTTCCCGGCGATAGCCCACGACAAAGGCGGGGGGGGGGGGGGGGAGGGAAAGAATGTCGTCTTCGCGGTAGCGCATAGCGTCGGCTGTGGTGCGGCGCGCTCTGGCCCGCTGACAGCTCCCTTGTCCTGGAATGTAACCGGAAATTGGGGAGGATAAAGCCTGTTTCCCCGGGGCGGCGGCGGGTCCGGTTTTTCTGGTCGTCACTCAAAGAGCATGGCTGGGTAATTGATGATGCCGCTGTCACGGGTCTCCGTCTACGCCGCGCCGTCGAACGTGGATCCTCGTAGCACACACGGAATGTCACACTCGCTCACCCTCCAGAAGAATGTTCTCCGAACATTTGAGTCCACGCAGCTCCCCTTGTCTTTCTGAATCGCCTCGCACAGTGCGTCCGACAAAACACTTTTCGCTGCACTCAACACCACTGCACAACACCATATGCCTCCGCTGTCAATACTGGCGTCTCCAGGGGCAGCACTGATCTTCTTTTACAGATAAACATGAAACTCAGCACCCAAGCCTCTCCTTTCTAGTCCAAACTGGACGAAATAAATTTACCACAGTTACAAAGGAGCTCCCACTTCTAGCACGATCACGGCACAGACAAAAATATAGATAACGAAAGGAAGTAGGGCAGGTTCTGCATGCGCTCCGCATGCTCTCCTGTGCAGGTGTTACTTAATGACAGAAAGGTTTAACTACCAACTCCGATAACTTAACACCTACGCACATAGCAATGTTATGAGCTGCGGCATTACACAATTCTAACCAGTTCACAACTCCGCTCTGTTTACGCCATTAGTCCGACTTAGCTTTCCGATTTCGCAGCGGATATCGGCCTTCATGAGTCATACTAAGTAAGTCTGTGCCCCTTTGTCTGCTTTGGGACTCGCGAGGGCTCGTGGCAGGAGCCTCTCCTGGCGTTATCTGCGCGGCAACCTCGCGCGCTTCTTCTTCTAGCAATGCATGAAGTAAATCCGGTGGCATTCCGGCCGTCACCTCGGGCGCCTGCCGAACAAATGCAGGAGAGGGCGTTTCTTGCGAACTATCTGCGCGCTCCGCTTCCCTTCTGTCCCCATCAAAATCCGCGCTTTCCCTTTCCTCATTTCGTGAATACTGAACCGGTGCCGACTTGAGGCGATTTGCGTGTATCCTTATCAAGCGCCGGTTCACGTCTCGGACTCTGAAGTTTACCGGAGAAAGCTTCTCGACAACCTCGCACGGTCCTCTCCACTTCGTCTGGAACTTACGAGCTAGCCCAATCTGCCTTTGGCAGTTTTCAATGTACACGCTGTCCCCCACATTAAACGGCGCGTCTCTAGCACTGCGATCGTGCACCTCCTTCCTGCGCTTCGCCGCTTTCTTTAAGGACTCCTTTGCGATGTCCCTCGCCACTTGCAAGCGCGATTCTAGCTCAACCTTATAGTCGTCCAGTGAAGCGTATGGGACACGACGGGGGCCCTCTGGCACTTCACTAGGCTGGTCCGGGTCTCGGCCGTAGAGAAGAAAGAATGGCGATTCGCCCGTGCTCTCGTGTGCTGCGGAATTGTAGGCAAACATTGCATACGGGAGCCACAAGTCCCAGTCCCGCTGGTCGCGCGAAACAAAATGCGACAGGAACCCGGCCACGGTTTGGTTCAGTCGCTCCACCGCGCCGTTGCAAGCCGGATGGTACGGTGTTGTCTGCTTCTTAGCGATCTTAAGCAGCTCGCAAACTCTCCTCATTAGCTGCGACACGAAGTTCGTTCCCCGATCTGTCAAGAGTTGCCTCGGGGGTCCATGTCGGAGCACGATCTGTTCGACAAATGCTCTTGCAACCGTGTCTGCCTTCTGATCTGGGAGTGCTACCGCTTCCGCGTATTTTGAAAGGTGATCGACAAATACTAAAATGTACTTGTTTCCGGAAGTGGTCGTGGGCAATGGGCCCATTATGTCCATACCTGTCCGCTCGAAGGGAGCCGAAACCTCAGGGAACGGCTGAATTGGAGCTGGTCTTCGTCCCTTGGGTGTTTTTCTTTCGAGACAGGAATGACACTTCGCACAGTAGTCTCTAACATCCTGTCGCATGCCACTCCAAAAGTACAAACGCTCCACACGCCTGCGTGTCTTCGCTACGCCAAAATGACCGGCGCATGGCGCATCGTGAAACGCGCGAAGAACCCTTTCTGTCCACGACCGAGGTATGACGACTCTCTCCCAAGCGGTTTTCTCTGGTCTCCCTTTCCTGGTTGGCCTCGTGCGCCGACACAGGGTGCCGTCTTTGCCAATGAAATAACCTAGCTGTTCGGGGTGAGACGGTGCGTCCTCTAAGCTTTCAATTATTCGCTTCAGGTCCGGATCTTTGCACTGCTCTGTGCGTAATTCGGCGGGGTCGACTACGGGGACAAACTCATCTATAGCTGCCACGGCAGCTGTGCGGCTGAGTGCATCAGCATTCAGATGCGTCTTTCCTGACTTGTGCTCAACTTCAAAGCAGTATTCCTGCAGGTGTAGATTCCATCTAGCGAGTCGCGAGCTAGGGTCCCTGACACTCATCACCCATTTCAGAGGATGGCAGTCTGTGACTAGCTTGAATTTGCGGCCGTAAAGGTAGCATCTGAAGTGCTTTACTGCCCAGACAACGGCGAGGCACTCCCTTTCCGTAGCTCCGTACTTTTGCTCTGTGGGGCTCAGCTGTCGGCTAGCAAAAGCAACGGGATGTTCTTTGCCCTCGATAACCTGAGAGAGCACGGCACCAACTGCGAACTTTGACGCATCTGTGGCCATAACGAAGGGCAAACTAAAATCCGGGTGGCGCAACAGCGGTGCACTCATTAGCTTCCTTTTCAGGGCCCCAAAAGCATTCTCCGCGTTTTCGTCCCAGCGAAAGGCGACATTTTTGGCTGTTAAGGCGGTGAGCGGCTTAGCGAGCTTGGCGAACTCCTCTATGTGCCTTCGGTAGTAACCGATCAGGCCGAGAAACTGCCGGACCTGGCGGACGCTAGTCGGGGATGGAAAATCCGAGACACACCTTAGTTTCTCAGGGTCCGGTCGCACGCCGTCAGCTGAAACAACGTGCCCGAGGTATTTCACCTCGTTTTTGAGGAATTGGCACTTAGAGGGCTTCAGTTTGAGACCCGCTGCTCTTAGTCGCACCAAAACCTGCTCAATATCGCGCAAATGGTTATCAAAACTGCCACTGTATATGATAATGTCATCCATATACACGAAGCACAGCCTCCCCAGAAGACCTGCCAGGATAACATCAGCGGTTCTCTGCCAGACAGCAGGGCTGTTGGCCAGACCCATCGGCATTCTTTTCCATTCATAGTGCCCTGAGGGCGTGTTGAATGCCGTTTTCTCGGCATCTGCCGGATCCATTGCTATCTGCCAGAATCCCGCCGCCATGTCCACTACCGTGAAGTACCTGGCAGAGCCCAGCTGAGAAAGCGTCTCCTGTATATTGGGGATGGGGTATGGATCGATGCGAGTTACGGCATTTAGTTTGCGGTAGTCCACTACCAATCGATACGAGCCATCTGGCTTTTCCACCAATAGTGCTGGTGCTCCCCAGGGTGACTTTGAGTGTTCGACGATGCCGCGATCAATCAGGTCCTGCACCTGCCGCTCCATCTCCTCACGTTGGGAGTAAGGAATCCTGTACGCACGCTGGTAAACGGGCGATGAAGTGCCGGTTTCTGTCCTGTGCTTTATAACGCCACAGCAGCCCAAATCCAGGTTGGACGCGGCGAATACCTCCGAGTAGTCGTTCAGCAAACCAGCCAGAGCCTCCCTCTCCCTGGAATTTACGTGAGAAAGATCGAACGACACCTTTGGAGCAGCCGAAGGACTAGCATGCTCTACAGTTGCGAGTACCGTATCGGTGGGCTCACGTTGCTCTATCGCAGAGGTGAAGAAAGCCAATGTTTTGTTCTTGGGAAGGCTCAGTGGCTGCTGGCTACAGTTAACCACCCGTAGGGGCACTCTATGGGCGTCATTAACTGTCACGAGGCACGCGGCTGCCTTCAGGCCATTGCTGAGAGAGTCGACCGGCTCAAGCACTCCCACGGCGCCGCTCTCTACATCTGAAGGCACAAACGCGTACAAAATGGGCTCCGACCAAGGAAGGACGACCGCCTCCTCGACCAGCCGGACGGCAACCCGCGAATATGCCTTCTCCAATGATCCCACTGTTTGACGGGTGTCAATATCGGTAATGCGAATCTCAGCCCCTCTCCTGTTCAAAAACGGAACTTTTGAGCGGCCCGCATTACCATCTTCCTCAGAGAATGAGACTACTACCTTCCCTTTTCTCAAAAAATCCTGCCCTAATATACCTGACACTCCGTTTGGCAGAGACACCGTGTCCGGGCATACGTAGCAGGGGTGCTCCAATGCAATTCCGCCGAGAGAGAAGTGTAACCGGTAGAGTCCACTTATGCCAAGAGGATCCCCCGTTATGCCTACAAATTTGGTTGCCATACCACCCGACGCTTCCAACACCTCGCGGTCCCCCTTCCTTCGAAGCGTGTTAAAACTGCTCTCCTTAAGCAATGTCACCTTTGACCCCGTATCTATCAACAATTCCATGCAGCAACCATTTAACTTGCAACGCACAACAGGGCATGCCTCGTCGGCCACACAAACTACCACCACCTCATCATCCACTGCTCCCTCCCCACGCTCCTCAGGCTGGGGAGGACTAACTAGTTTTTTGACTCGGTATCTGGAGCCCCGCTGTCGGCTTGCTTAGGGCGTGTCTCGCCTGCTTCTCTTTGTGGCTCCCCACGGCGCACGTTTTGGCAGAACCTGGCGATGTGTCCGAGACCCTGGCAAGCGAAGCATACGATTTCTTCAAAATCTCGCATACCGCGCCTGTAGCTTTGTGGCGGTCTCCGGTTTCCAGCGAATGGGCGCTGTTGAGCGCGCGCTTCAACCTGGCGTTCTACCTGCTGAGTTAGCAGCTGTTCCAAGCGATCTAACCGCTCTGTCAAGAGAGCAACCTCAGGGTTGAGCACCGCTCTCTCTATGACGCGTACTCTCGCTGCGGCTGTCGTTAACGCCTCATTTTGTTCCTCATCCAATGCGGCCTCCACGGCTTGGTCGAAATTGCTCGGCTTGCGCGAGAGCACGAACCGGCGCACGGGGTCTTGCAGACCAGCCACGAACAAAGCGGTCATTTCCTCTTTAAGTATATCCCCCGCGTATTTCTTCCTTAGCTGGTCTCCTTCCTCCTCCCTGCTTAACGTATCGCGTGTTAGGCGCTGAAGCCGCGACGCAAATGTTCGCACGTCCTCCCCTACCATCTGTCCGGCGTCACGGAACCTCTGTACCCGCACGTGACGTGGTTCAGTGTCGAAATGCTCAAACGCGAGCTTCTTAAATTCCGCAAATGATTTTGTGGATTTTACTTTTTCGTCTCGCCAGGCAAAATCATGAGCAGCTCCTGCCATCTTACACCTCGCCATTCCCAGCATTTGAGCATCGGACCATCCCCCCATTTTCCCAATCTCTTCTAGCATGGAAAAGAAATCGCAGATTGGAACCCCTGTCTTATCTCCCGTAAACGTCGGAATGACGCTTCCTAATGCCAGCATGCTTGCTCCGAGCGACGGCTGTGGAGTGGGAGCTCCCTCAGATACAGTCATTTTTTTTTTTCAAGCCCTCCAGTGCCTCAAGCCTCTCAAATGGGGGTAAAAGTCCCACAATCAGTCCCGTGATTCCCTTTTGATTACAATTTTGAAGTCATGAATGTCACAGCATTCAGAGGACATTTGCTTTTGAGACCCCACTTCTGACACCAGTGTGATGACCCCCATAATGCGCAGGTCCACACGGGACGGAGAGGCAAAGAGACACCGTATGGCTCAGTTTAAACAAACAGGTATATTCAATAATTACACATGATTAAGGTTATACATCAGAGGCTGGGGCGTCCGAGCTTACGTGCCGACGACTTCATGGGGGCGATGGAGTGGCTCCGGAGTTGGGCTCGAGCGGTTGCTGGCAGAAGCTGCACGCCGTCGGGCTTCGGCGCTGAAGGCCCTCTTCGCGAACGATGTCGTCCTGAGCGTGTATGCAGTAGAATTTCAATAGTCGTCCGTTTCTTCGAGGATGGTTCACAAACCCTTCCTCTAGTGTCGTTCGGCTTGGAAGATGAACAGGAGGCGAGCTTGTAGATGATGACAGCAGAGCATAATTTTACAACAGAACAAACTTTGCACTTCTTTACTTATCGACCGGGCAGGTTAGTGCCTAAGTAGCATCGCATTACATGCTAAGCATGGAGCCCCAGTTCAGACTGGACTGCATCCGTTTACATGTGCTTTTAAGCACTTGATTAACAAAGGACTAATGGCGGTCCTTTCCAGTGGCCCGCCCAAAGCATCAATTCTCCAATCCAAAATAACATGCGAGATGGTGACCACCCCTTGGGTTGGGCTTAGCCTCGAACCCAGAGTCTGTAAACAATACAAACTAAATAAACAACAAAAACGCCACCACTCTCTCTCAAGTGAGAGTATACACAGGCTCTCTCTTCGGAGCTAATTCACTAGCGCCTGTCTTTCCACATTCTTGGCGAGTACTGCCTGTCTGTCTGACAGGTGTCCGTCACGGCCCTTCTGGGAAGCTGTGGGTGCCTTCCCGGCGATAACCCACGACAAAGGGGGGGGGGAGGGAAAGAATGTCGTCTTCGCGGTAGCGCATAGCGTCGGCTGTGGTGCGGCGCGCTCTGGCCCGCTGACAGCTCCCTTGTCCTGGAATGTAACCGGAAATTGGGGAGGATAAAGCCTGTTTCCCCGGGGCGGCGGCGGGTCCGGTTTTTCTGGTCGTCACTCAAAGAGCATGGCTGGGTAATTGATGATGCCGCTGTCACGGGTCTCCGTCTACGCCGCGCCGTCGAACGTGGATCCTCGTAGCACACACGGAATGTCACAACAGAGCATTGACCAGCGCTGTGCATCAATGAGGATTGGACATCATTCAACCTTGTTGAGAAGGTAAACTCATTCGCGAATATTACCTTATACAAGTCGGTGACACTCCACTTCCAAAATGCTCGAGCAAAACAGAGCCTTGACCAGCGCTGTGCATCAATGAGGATTGGACATCATTCAACCTTGTTGAGAAGGTAAACTCATTCGCGAATATTACCTTGTACAAGTCTGTGGCACTCCACTTCCGAAGTGCAAGAGCAAAACAGAGCATTGACCAGCGCTGTGCATCAATGAGGATTGGACTACATTCAACCTTGTTGAGAAGGTAAACTCATTCGCGAATATTACCTTGTACAAGTCGGTGGCATTCCACTTCCGAAGTGCACGAGCAAAACAGAGCCTTGACCAGCGCTGTGCATCAATGAGGATTGGACATCATTCAACCTTGTTGAGAAGGTAAACTCATTCGCGAATATTACCTTGTACAAGTCTGTGGCACTCCACTTCCGAAGTGCAAGAGCAAAACAGAGCATTGACCAGCGCTGTGCATCAATGAGGATTGGACTACATTCAACCTTGTTGAGAAGGTAAACTCATTCGCGAATATTACCTTGTACAAGTCGGTGACACTCCACTTCCAAAATGCTCGAGCAAAACAGAGCCTTGACCAGCGCTGTGCATCAATGAGGATTGGACATCATTCAACCTTGTTGAGAAGGTAAACTCATTCGCGAATATTACCTTGTACAAGTCTGTGGCACTCCACTTCCGAAGTGCAAGAGCAAAACAGAGCATTGACCAGCGCGGTGCATCAATGAGGATTGGACTACATTCAACCTTGTTGAGAAGGTAAACTCATTCGCGAATATTACCTTGTACAAGTCGGTGGCATTCCACTTCCGAAGTGCACGAGCAAAACAGAGCCTTTACCAGCGCTGTGCATCAATGAGGATTGGACATCATTCAACCTTGTTGAGAAGGTAAACTCATTCGCGAATATTACCTTGTTCAAGTCGGTAGCACTCCACTTCCGAAGTGCACGAGCAAAACAGAGCATTGACCAGCGCTGTGCATCAATGAGGGTTGGACATCATCCAACCTTGTTGAGAAGGTAAACTCATTCGCGAATATTACCTTGCACAATTCGGTGACACTCCGCCTCCGAAGTGCACGAGCAAAATAGAGCCTTGACCAGCGCTGTGCATCAATGAGGATTGGACATCATTCAACCTTGTTGAGAAGGTAAAATCATTCGCCAATATTACCTTGCACAAGTCGGTGGCACTCCACTTCCGAAGTGCACGAGCAAAACAGAGCCTTGACCAGCGCTGTGCATCAATGAGGATTGGACATCATTCAACCTTGTTGAGAAGGTAAACTCATTCGCGAATATTACCTTGTTCAAGTCGGTGGCACTCCACTTCCGAAGTGCACGAGCAAAACAGAGCCTTGACCAGCGTTGTGCATCAATGAGGATTGGACATCATTCAACCTTGTTGAGAAGGTAAAATCATTCGCGAATATTACCTTATACAAGTCGGTGACACTCCACTTCCAAAATGCACGAGCAAGACAGAGCCTTGACCAGCGTTGTGCATCAATGAGGATTGGACATCATACAACCTTGTTGAGAAGGTAAACTCATTCGCGAATATTACCTTGTTCAAGTCGGTAGCACTCCACTTCCGAAGTGCAAGAGCAAAACAGAGCATTGACCAGCGCTGTGCATCAATGAGGGTTGGACATCATCCAACCTTGTTGAGAAGGTAAACTCATTCGCGAATATTACCTTGTAAAGGTCGGTGGCACTCCACTTCCGAAGTGCACGAGCAAAATAGAGCCTTGACCAGCGCTGTGCATCAATGAGGATTGGACATCATTCAACCTTGTTGAGAAGGTAAAATCATTCGCGAATATTACCTTATACAAGTCGGTGACACTCCACTTCCAAAATGCACGAGCAAGACAGAGCCTTGACCAGCGTTGTGCATCAATGAGGATTGGACATCATTCAACCTTGTTGAGAAGGTAAACTTATTCGCGAATATTACCTTGTACAAGTCGGTGGCACTCCACTTCCGAAGTGCACGAGCAAAACAGAGCCTTGACCAGCGCTGTGCATCAATGAGGATTGGACTACATTCAACATTTTTGAGAAGGTAAACTCATTCGCGAATATTACCTTGTACAAGTCGGTGGCACTTCACTTCCGAAGTGCACGAGCAAAACAGAGCCTTGACCAGCGCTGTGCATCAGTGAGGATTGGACTTTCAACAGCAGCATAGGTTTTGAGCCTACTTTCGCACACCTTCTAATTGATAGTGTTGCAAAAGACGTTCGGAGATAGCTCATTGTTGATATTCTTTCTGCTCATGAATAATAATTCTGTTATTCATCAATAAGAAGGCAACTGCAACACCTATACGAGATGATTTGTCGCTTCGTCATTCGTCCTTGGCCTGCTGAAAGGGGGGGGGGGTGTACGTCTTTAAGCCAGCCCTGCTCGTAACGAAACACCATCAAGATACGCGTCACTGCCCACTTTTAATAAACAATGCGACGGGTAATTCGCCTTTTAGGTATGCTTTCAACAAGGAAGCGCTCTGTTAATCGCCTTTTCTTCTTTTGCAATTGGCAGTGTCATTCTTCTACCCCATTATTTTTCTTGCTCATGAACCAGTCTGATGCTGCCGCACCACGACGTTGACCCTAGACTGCCTCAGGCTGTCGCCTAGTGCAGTCCCTGGTCTCAACCAACTAGTTTCATGTGCAGATAGCGGTCCCCTGAGAGATACGTATAAAACGGAAGGTTGAGTAGCCAAGCGCAATTGTCAGAAAAGAAGGGCGGAGCTGTAAAAAACGAACAAAAGACTGCATGTCATTTCATACATGCATGGATGCATGCATGCACGGACGGACGGATTGACGGTTGGACGGTGGGACGGACGGACGGACGGACGGTTGGATGGACGGATGGATGGATGGATGGATGGATGGATGGATGGATGGATGGATGGATGGATGGATGGATGGATGGATGGACGGACGGACGGACGGACGGACGGACGGACGGACGGACGGACGGACGGACGGACGGACGGACGGACGGACGGATAGATGGATGGATGGATGGATGAATGGATGGATGGATGGATGTATGGATATCTCCTTTGAAACTAAATTTTCGCAGTTTCCACCATTCTCAGCTTTTTTCTTTATTTTTTTAACTCTGTTGTAAGAAAAGAACAAAAATAACACACACCGCACGCCTGCACAGCGCTGTTTCGCGGAGGTTTTCTGGACAAATAGAGTTTTGCTCTAAAATACACGCTGCACGCAAGTTAGGACACGCATGCGCTCTAGCGCATTCTGGAAACTAGAAGACACATTGCTGTATCACTCAGCGATATACTTATGCCGACTTCCGGCGGCATGTATTGGGCACTTTTGACCGCGATTATGTACAATGATCCTGCTGCAAACGTTGAACTGAAGGTGTTCTCGTCTCGTGTCTCCTGTAGTCCATTAGGAACAAAGCGTCTATGCACTCGACGCAGGGACGTTTCCGATGATGAATGTCTCAATGCGCCGTTGCAGCTACAATATGTACTTATTTGTGCCGATTCCCTTGATTTAATGTTGCCTGTTGTGAGCTTCGGTTGTTTTACCTATGAGACATTCAGTGTATTTTTTTTTGTTTCAGAAAGTAGGCAGCCGAACAAAACGTAGTGTTGACCGATATGCGAGTAAATAAGGCAGGTTCGTTGTTGCATGAGCTGCTGTAGCTACTCTGCACTCTTCGCTTATATTTTGCTTTAAAGTTTAACGTTTCATGTCAATTTTCCTGATTCGAATTAACATAAAAACTACACGCATAGAAAGCTACTATTGAGGGCGGCTTTCCCAAGTGGATATGACACTAATGGGTTCGTATTGAAATGCCCCCTATTTATTTGATCCGATATGTTGTAGCACACTGAAAAGTAGATGGACGTTACATCGACGTTTCATCATTGATAGGTAACGTGTATTATCCGTCGTGTTATCGTTGTCGTCGCAGTCTTCTGAAGCCATCTCCAGCTCGCAAACGAAGTCAGAGTAACTGTCGGGAACAAACTGTAGATCACCAGCAACGCTGCTGTCAGAACTGCTTCCAGAAGCAGCTTTTTTTCTCGGGACATCATCACCACAGGCACCCTTCATGTGTGACTCCATTATAAAATGAATGTTGTGAGGCTTAAAATATACGCTACTACCCCTCTCTTGTCTTCAGAATTGCGAGGAACTCAAATGCCGACTGGAACTCGTGGTTGGCGGCGGAAGCAGTGCAACTTTGAGCCGGACGGGTGTGACTCATCATTGACGATATTGGTATAATCTGCGATGGCAAGTGTAGCACGGAGTTAAAGGTTAAGGTACGGATTAATGGTTAAGGTACGTGGCACAGTTGACTCCAATGGAAGGCACAGGTGGCGGATGCGACACAGTGTTGCCGGAAGATGAGATTTACCAGTTGGAGAGCAGACTGGTCAGACCTGGCGCGCATGGAGTTCAATGTGAGCGTCACGGGTGATGAGAGGGGCACTGTCTGATGCATCATTTGAATGAAGAAAACACGCAAGTCTTTCCCAAAGTATGTCCTGTAGTGCCAGTTTGAGGCCACAGGGGGTATGTAGAGAGGAGGGTGTGGGATAGTGGTGAGGAGGAGAGCGGCTAGTGAGAGTCGATGGAAGGAGCGAAGTTGAGAGCAGGAGTCGCGGCGTCTAATCAGAGACGTGGAGAGGGCGGGAGGTCTCACATTATCTTACCCGTCAGCGGGGTGCCTACTCCTTCAGTTCTCTCTCATACCTTTCTCATTTTCAAACGATCCGATCTACATTTAAAGTTTTCCTCCTGCCTCCTGCGAGGCCTTCGGACTTCTGGCGAGAGAACGATGCCAGTTTAAACCAGCATCGAGAAAGATAGGACCAGTGATGCAATAATGCGCAGCTTTACAGAAAACATGGACAGCCACGTGAATTGCGCGACCCTACAATGATCACATACTACAACAGCGAAGACGTCATCATGCAATTCCTCAGTCACCTACAGCAGGGGTGCCCATATGCGGCTCCTCTCGGGGTCTAAGTGTCCCTCGCGACTCACTGGCCCCTGTACCCTCCCCCTTCCCCCACTCACATTTTTGCCTCCGAACACAGCTTCACTTATGTTCTAGCGCATGTACTTCGGAAGTACAAAAGGCGGCCGTGTGCTGTGCGATGTCATTGCCGGTTAAAATCTCTAGGTGGTCGGAATTAATACAGCCCTCCTCTTTGGCAACTCTATCTCTTTCCCCTTTCACTCCCAGCTTACTCCCTTCCATCACGGCTAGGCTGGGGTGTCCCCCGAGAAATGAGACTGTTACGCGCCTTTCATTTCCTCGTATCCAATGTACCTAACTTACGTTGTAGAAGTGAGGAGCAAGTAGGCAACTGTTCACAGTTGGCGCCACCCTGACAGCCGCAAACACGTTGGTTCTATTGAATTCGAGCTGCTCTGTAACGTAATGCGAGCCGGAGTTGTATTGAATGTTACCTGTAAAAGCTACGCATAGTTGGAGCGTAACAGCTTTTTAAGGAATCTAGGGTATTAAACTGAATGTACTGAGAGAAGAACAATGAGCTCTAATTTTCATTTATGTTTGCACTTGACCTACCGTAGCGTAATACAACTGCGCATTTTGCTGAAATATTTGCGCTTGAAGCACCTAAACGTTTTCTCGTGCAGGAAGAAGTTGTGATTTTCTGGAGATCCAGAATCTTTGAGTATACTTTGTGAGTTTGTGTTTGTACCGCATGAATATGTGTGTGCGCGTCCCTCTTCCCCTTAGTGTACTTGTCTTTCATCGCCTTGCCCCCTTTACTCCTTTGCACCCAGCCTCTAGTCGAGACTTTCAATTAGCCATAATAGCTCGTTCGTCTTCTCTCTCCTTTAGTTTGGCAGCATGTAATTTGTTCCCAATAGACACACACGAGACCATATTTCCTTGTCTGAGTCGCTTTGAGACGTTAAACCACCAAAAACCATAAATTATATTTCATTATCGCACATTTCTCGTAAAGTTTCCAAGCGTCACGCTTAAAGTCGTGCAAAGCTTAAAACTGTCCCAATTTTCCCATTTCATGAGCGCAAATTGAAACCCTTCCTTCTCAGCGAAGTGCGCGACGTCTCCACAACCGTCGGCGTCAGAGGCAAGACGCCTGGGATTCCTTCAGAATTGCGGAAGCCTCTCAGCTCCGCTTCCAGCGCTTCTCCCAGGTGTTGTATTGCACAATACACACGTGCATTGTCCGATTAAAGCTCGTTCGTCAAATCCACTGCTCTATTGTAACAGGTCACTGCAAAAGCAATTTTGGATCTGGCGACGGCTGCATTCAGCCATGGGCGCGTACCGTTCTTAACATGAAGTGACAGCGATTTATTAATTAAAAACCATTACTAGTCTCATTTACCCAAGCAGAGTCATATCTCCGAAAATTCGGTCGAATAGATACGTGAATGAGTGCGCGTGGTTTGAGGGCTACGCCACGACATAACACGTATTACCTTGGGTTTTGAGAAAGCCCTTTATTACGCAAGGTAACTAGCCCTAATCTACAGCAGTGGGAGGCCCTCCTCACTGACTCCGACCCGAGCACTCAGCTTAAGCTGGTGACGATGGTCAAGGGGGCACCTGAGGCCAACGGGGTCCTGGAATAGGGAAGACCGACTACTGAAGCTCCAAATCTATACCTCCCCCCATTCTGTGTGCCCTAACCGATCTATTCCGAAATGAATGCTTTTACTACTAGTAGTACCATTGCGAGAAAAATCGGTGGCATGTGTTAGTATGTTAGGGTGTTATAATCGAAGACGGCACAGAAAATTCCAACTGCGTCAAGAAAAAAATTGGCTGTGGTTTAGCTCTGGTTAAACCTGGAGTAACGCAATAGCTACAGCTGGCCGAGTGGAACTCGCTCAGTCGAATTGCAAAGTCAGTCTTTCGCCGCTCCGTTTCGCTGGGCGTTCCTTCTTCACCTTCCCCCCTGAACGTGGATTCACTTTCTGCCCCTTCCTCTCTCCACTTTCCCACTCGGTTTCGCCGGCGCGCCGCGCCGCCGGCAGCTCCACGTGACCAACTACCGGGGCGGCGCCGCCACGTTGAAGGCTCAAAATCCTAGCGTAATTGTAGCTTTCGCTACAAAATTGGAGGGGACACTCAAGCTCCGCCTTAAGGGTATGACGCGACAGTGTAATGGGTTAATTCCCACATATGCAGAAGGTGCCGCGTGAACCTGATGCTGCTGATGCTACGTACGGTAGCGGCAAACCACGTAGAAACGCTGCCAGGCGCCTTGCCGAAACGCGTGCGACTCAAGTTGCTGTCGAAGTTCATCGGCATCTCGTTCTCGACAAACCCGATGCCACGAAAGCCAGAATAGCTTTCGCGCCGAACGGACGGGCAGCAAGCCGCAAGCTTCATGGTGATCGCGCCTTAGAGGTGCGCTTAGTTCGCCGCTCACCGCGTGATTCCTGCGTCCCGGCATGACCCCACTGCGACCGAACGAGACGAGCGAGAGGCGCTGCTGTGATGCGCTATCTGTTAGGGCAGTGGCGTACATTGCGAGGAGGAGGAGGAGGAGGAGGAGGAGGAGGAGGAGGAGGAGGAGGAGGAGGAGGAGGAGGGAGTGGTTTCAGTGGGCGCCGCTTGATGGCGCTACGTGCGTGCCAAGCGAAGAGGAAAAGTACCGGAAAGGTATTTTGCTACTCGCTTAATTGACCAGCCGCGGTGGCTCAGTGGTTAGGGCGCTCGACTACTGATCCGGAGTTCCCGGGTTCGAACCCGACCGCGGCGGCTGCGTTTTTATGGAGGAAAAACGCTAAGGCGCCCGTGTGCTGTGCGATGTCAGTGCACGTCAAAGATCCCCAGGTGGTCGAAATTATTCCGGAGCCCTCCACTACGGCACCTAATTCTTCCTTTCTTCTTTCACTTCCTCTCTTATCCCTTCCCTTACGGCGCAGTTCAGTTGTCCAACGATATATGAGACAGATACTGCGCCATTTCCTTTCCCCAAAAAACCAATTATTATTAATATTACTCGCTTAATTGCGAATTCTGTAATTTCCATGCTCATAATTACTAATATACACCACAGTACATGTCTCTAAAGCACCCCTCTAAGAAAACACCGTATTCACTAGGCGCGCCTTTGTTCATTCCAAACCATCGTGCTGGCATGGCGGAGTGGTTAGCCTGCTCGTCAAGCACTCCGGAGGCCCTGGCTCGATTCCCCAACTCAACCAATTTCCTACTCGGTTTTATTTATTAATGCCTCTGTTAGATTCTTCGCTCACGGCTAACGCCGCTGACGCCGATGACATCGGCTTTTCTGCGACACGGGGTCCTTAACGCTGTCGCGCTAAAATACAGTGATGCCATCAAGCGGCCGTATGCGACGTACACACAGCAAGCCGAGCACCGCTATTTCAGACAGTCATTTATATGTCGTTCTTCTATATGTACCGCAACTGGCAGACCTTAATGTAGTGCCAGTTTTCCCGACTGCATCAGTTCCAGAATTGTGAGCAAGCGTGTGTCGCACAGTGTTCCGGGTGGTGTCATACTATTTCTCCTTGCATATGGCTTACATGTGGCAGTCAAGTTGGAGGCGACCTTGTGACATGAATTCAAAGCGACGACATATGCACCTCCAGTTGTATGCCTTACCAGACTCATTACCTCTTCCCTGAAGGCGCGGTTGAGATGTGCACCGAGATGTGAGACAGTTACTGCGCCATTTCCTCTCCTCAGAAATGAATTTTCGTTTCAAAATTTTGACACAGCCATTCATCGTACACCAATGCGGGTGGTGTCATACGATTTCTAACTGTATATAGCATGCGTATCTTAATCAGGTTCGAGGCCAGCTCACGATAGGTATTTGAAGCGAGCGTCAAATTGTTTCACTTCAACCTTTGTGGATTGATGTTTTGTGGAACCAGCATTCGGAGGCGCGTATTGGTTTCATTTCTCATTATGCAATCTCCATCGAGGGTGGACGCTCATGATGACACACTAAAGTTTTCGGCTTCACAGCACGTATGAAGTCTAAAGCGCAGTCTGATTTTTTCTCACATTCCCACCGTGGTCGTCGGCTTGGCGTTCCAGTGTTTCCCTTCGGCTTTGATAACGAATGCACGCATAGGCGGTTCGTGCGCAGTTGTTAATGGTTTGTTAGTGGTGGAAGATCTTACCTTTAGCGTATACCTTTTCAAGTCGAGGAAACGAAGACTAAAGAACTGGGTTGGAGTAGCGCAGGGGATACCAGCACACTGCTCCGGTTTATTTAGTGTTACCGCGAATGATGATTCCTTTTACGTCTGTTGCTTGGCCGCTAAAATGTAAAGAACGCTTACATTTCTCATTTGGTGTTGCATGAAAAGGCACAATACGTGAAAACTCAGCAGCATACATTTCTCATTTGGTGTTGCATAAAAAGGCACAATACGTGAAAGCTCAGCAGCATGCCATTCTCAGTGGGTTTGCACTAGAGACAAAGACTTCTGCCTTGCTTTCAATCCAGCCGGTTCTGAACACTGGAAGGGCTAAACTGGTCCAAGCCCAATTTTAATGGGAGGGAGGGAGGATTGGGAGTGGGGGGTTCTAAATAGGCTCTTTTTGAACACTACAGAGTACATATCGCGAGGACAGCTGCTTTTGGCAGTTCAAAACAACGTCACCGGAGGTAATCTCGTTCTGGGTTCAGAGCCCCTGAGGGCTCCAGAGGTGCCACGTGCCGTCCAGCGGAAAAGTTCGCGTTCGTGTTTGCCTCTGCTTTCACTAACTGAATCGATCGGTTGTTTCGGCCGCCACACGACCGGGTCCTACTGCTGACCGACCGAGGGAAACTGATCTCGTCGAGAAGGCCGCGCTGATTGTGTCCAACGCAGCCCGCAGTTAGACTCATTCGTAATACCCTCTTGCAACCTGTGGACAGTTGCAAAACACTTCAGTTGAAAGTGTTGCAGCTTCGCGCCTTATTCAAAGCAACCAGTGGAGCCTGTGCTTGGGCCGCACATACAGGATGTTTCACCCAAGAATATCCACACTTCTTAAAAATAGCCTCTTTGACTTAGAACAGCACTTTTTCGACAAAGCATTTTCAGAGGTGTAGTAGATAAAACATAGCTAAGAAGTGCTAATTAGCAGGCTGGGTAACCAGTATTTAACAGTTACCTTTATATCTACTACGGTTAGCTTAATTATTGACGAACGTGTAATCCACAGTAAGTAATATTCGTGTCAGCGCCTAAAATTTCGAAACCGCGGTTACCCTTGTCGCTGTGGACCAACAAATTTTGGCTACATCGCTCTAAAATAATTGCGTTTTCGAGAAGTTTCCAAGCAAAGCAGCCTCTCGAGTGCAGGTAACTCGTCGGAGCAGCAGAAATTTGTTGGGCCACAGCGCCGGGGTTAATTGCTTTGTTTAAATTCTAAAACTGACATAGATATTGGTTACGGTCGGCTACGCACCTGTAAATAATTGGGGGGCCTAACAATAATACTTAAATAGTTAACTATTGAGTATTAATTAACCAGCCCGCTAGTTAGTACGTCTTATCTACATTGTGGTGTACTACACCGCTGACAATGGTGTGCAGAAAAAGCGCTTTTCTAACTCCAAAAGCCCAGTTAAAATAATTACGCAAAATCATAACTGAAACACGCTGTATAAAAGTGTGGTTACGTGCAACTCACTTCGCCAGTTTTGTAATATTAATTCTTTCATTGCAATTTTTTTATTCACTGCAGCATTGTAACTTGGGAAATATTCTTGATACGAACGCCACAGGCGCGGTGATTTTAAGTCTTTGCAGTGTCTGGGAAATGCTGTTTTTCGCTGCATTCAATTTTTGATCTATCGTTCTTCTATCACTCTATGTTGTATTAGTCCTTTTTTTTCGGTGAAACCGACAAAAACGAAGTATTACGTGAACTGCCACTGTATAACTCATCAAATATTGGCTTCAACGGGTCGACTCAACCGTCACCTTGACTCTGAGGTTTGTAGTAGTCCACCTTTTCTAATTAATTTAGATGTCATGAAGTTCTTCAACGGGAGCCGGAATGGTACAGCACACGGATGTTTTTTCCATTTCGCTTCCACCGAAACTGAGCCTCTACGGCAAGGTTCCATCCCTCGGCTATGAGATAAGCAGCCGAACACCAAAACCACAGACTCACTGCAGCAGATACCACTGCGAAACTGCGCCAACTTCTCTTAACCCATGTCGCAAGAACCAGCGACGCTACAAGGCCCGCTGGCTGATCACCCACTGTGGGAATGTGCCACTCCTACAGTGGGCAACAACCAGCGAGACAGCAGAGGCGTATTTTTTTTCTTCTGCGATGCTTTGTTATAGTATTCTTCCCTTTGTGCTTCTTGTCTTTTTTTTTCGCTGAATATAACTTATTTTGTGTCAGGTCTTTTTCCTCATCTTAGCAGATCTGCATGCACGGTGTTCAAGATATGTAAATCCCCATTTTTCGGAGAGTGATGAGCAGCAGACGGGTGCACATTTTTCTCGTAGATCATGCCAACATGCGAACACAGACTGAAAATGAAACTGTCGTCATCGGCTTCGTGATTAACATAAGCGAATTAATTTTTTTCCGGTGTATGCAGCGTGCATTTTTTCGCTGGGAGAGTGCAGGCCTTCGTATTCCTAAACACTTGTATTTAACAGAACTGTCACGTCATTGCTTGGATATATTCACCTGCGAATTCACAACCGTTTAGGAGTAATTACATAGGCTAGAAAGAGAAGTCTGACGGAACAATTCTTCCAAGTACCGCCATACGCAATAAACTGCAAGAACCGTGGCAGGACTGTTCCAACAAACGTCACTGTCTTGCACGCGTAGTTTCACTGATAGGGGTGAACATTTGGACGCCTGAGTTTTTAAAGTGGGCGGGCTACTAGAATTCTACCGAATGAAATTTCCTTTATGATCCAATCGCCTCATAACTTCCGATGTGAACATGCGCTTTAGCTGCAGCAATTTTAGCGTGTTTCAACCGTCTTTGTTTTTTTGAAGATTGACTATAACTGCCCTCCAGCTTTCTATCAGACCGCTCGCGTATGCAGGCTGCTGGAAACAACAGTTCTCACCTAATAATCGCATCAGTTCGAAAAATTTTTGATGCCTGATTCTGTAAACCTGTAAAACTACACAAATCACCGTGCCCGAAAGGCTAGGATTGTTATTAATGAAGCGCAGCAATTGTAGTTCAGAATATAAAATGTTTGCATACATTTTGTGAACGCACGAATAAACACGGTTAATCCGAGTCCTCAGAACAGTGTAGCCTCTCGATATGGCACGTTGCAGTATGCCTGCTTAATTTCCAGCTCGGAGAGATGTTTATGTGATCACAACAGCGCTTACTTGGACAAAATTGGGCCTAGGACGCACTTGTCACCGCTTTAGAAAGGCGACCAACACTGCGTTTTAGCCCCGCTTTACTGTGTCTCCACTGCATCTATCATCAAACTTTCAGTTTTATAATGTTCACCCCTTTACTCAATGCTTCTCTGGAAACCTGTAAAGCATTTGTAAATGAACAAAAGGCCTGAGTGACGGAAAATGCAATTTATCCCACTTCATCCGGACTATACGCGGCATGACGTTCAAGCACATGGACATGCGCAAGCACGCACACAGAAAAAGCTCCTAAAAATGCTTCCTGATGTTACCTTTCTCGACAACCAGCCTACGTGTTAGCTTTTCGCCATAGGAGCAACAACTCACGTGGCACTTATTTATTGGCCCCCCACGTGCCACTTACTTATTGGCCCCACACGTGCCGCAGATAAGGTCAAGCTTCCCTCATTGGCGTGGATGAAAAAGCAGACTGGGACGGCTTTTCCACAACTGTTGAGTACGAGGCTTTGTCATATTGTTCTCTAGCTTTTTATTTGAATGAGGAAGGGGAAAATGCGTTGTTATACAACCGAAGGCCGCGCGTAGGTAACGACAGGAAGCTCCAAAAAGATGGGGTCACTTTTCTTCACGTCTGCGTACGTTATGCGGGCCGCCAGACCGGCTGCAGTAAAACAGAAAGCATTAAATATTAACTTTCAAGTGTCGAATGCAAGTTCATGTTCGGAAGGAAACAAACTGCATAGAACTTCTTTTCAAGAAAGAAGTATCGCAAATAAACGCAGGTCACATTCATTGCCAATTGACACATGCCGAGCTTATGTAGTCCTTACTGAAACATGGCTTTTAGCATAAATAACAAGTACTGAAAAATTCAATTGCTGAAAAATCTATAACTCTGAGATGCCACTGTGATTTTCCTTCACGTTTATTACTTTATGTGCGGCAGCCCATTGTTTTCCTAGTACCATTTATTCAACATTAGAAATAGTCTGCACTATTGCAACTCTTCCCACCCGATACCTGATCTTTGGACCATGGTATGGTTCCCCGTCCACTCCATCTTCCTTGTGCACTGACCTTCGTATATTCATAAAAAATGTGATTATTCAATATCAAAAACCACTTATATTCCTTGCTTTAAGCGAGGTAAGAACGCCAACCAAAAATGAAATAGCAGGACATTTGAAACGCACTCGGGTCCTTCGTCAGGTGTAACTGAAGGTGAGTTGAAGCTTCCCTTTTTAAGCCTTCGTATAGTCAGCCGCCGAGCTGTTGACCCTAGACCATTAATGTTAGAGGGGGAAGTATTTGGATGGAGCGGTTAACATTCCCTCGTGTCCGCTGAACATCTAGTGACCGACTTGTAACAGACTGGATGTCATGGCATGAAAGCGCCGTTTAGTGGTACAAAGACACTGAAATGGCAAGAAAGAATAGCTGTAGGTAGCTGCAGTTAATGCTTAAAGATCAATGTCAACAAAAGACCCTATTTACAACGACTTTAAAACAACCCTTTTAGATTTTCCTTGCTGACGTCTGTGCGCACTCGGCGAAGTCTATTGCAGCCAGGACTGCGATGTTTAATACCCTTGTCACACGGATGCGCTTAAAATCGGTTAAGGTAACCATGGTTCTCGCTAGGCGTGGTTACCTTAGCCCAGGTTAGGTGCGCCAGTGTAACAACCGTTTACGACAGGCTTTCTAACGCTTCTCTTAAAGCGACGAAAACCATCACTGCAGCGGACGCTGGCTGCCTCTGCGTACCTTGCCCTCTAAATGCATCAGCACCCGTGTCCACAGCTGACCTTTACCCAATGATGATGTAGTTTGCACATATACATTCCTGGCGGTACGATAGATTAAGAAGCGTTGACGTGTGTGCGCCCTATTCAAATCTCCTTAGCGTTCAATACCTTCCATTCCCACCATGTAGAGCAGTCATATTTTGTTTTACGTTGCAAGCATTACGAAAATTGTCAATTGCACAATACCCGTCTTATACATTCACAACGCCGACATTTTAAAGCGATCCGAAGCGTAGCTTGACCTGCACATTCTAAAAAACTTCAAATTTTCAAACCACGACTCCCTTTTCACTTTATTGCTAAAACCGAAAAATGCAACAAGACGGCAGTGCGGTCTTAGTCATTTTAAAGGTTTTTTCTTCTCAGTGTGTTTCTGTTTCTAGCGACAAAGTAATAGTTTGGGCAATCATCGAAGTAAATCACAAGAATGTATTTTTTCTGCCGTTACCGCCCCCTCCCCCACATCACTGATTCAGATTTGTAATTAAGGTACATGATATTTTATCATTTGCATATCTCGTCATACGTGATTGCATTTATTTTTCCTTGGCGATTCTAACTTAATGCAATGCAAAGGGGAAAAGCAGCTGATGAGGATCAGGTAACAGCAGATTTATTGAAGGACGGAGGAGAGATTGTGCGAGAAAAACTAGCCACCCTGGATACGCAATGCCTTGGGACCTCGACAGTACAAGAAGCTTAGAAGAACGCAAACATCATCTTAATTCATAAGAAAGGAGACACCAAGGAATTGAAAAAATACAGGCCGATCATCTTACTGTCCGTTGCCTACAATGCATTTATTAAGGTAATCGCTAATAAACTTAGGGAAACCTTAGACTTTAATCAACCAAATGATCAGGCCGGCTGTCGTAAAGGATGTTTCACAATAGAACATATTCACACTATCAATCAGGTGATAGAGAAAAACGCAGATTATAACCACCCCTATAACAAAGCCTTCACTGATTACGAGAAAGCATTTGACTCAGTGGAAACCTCAGCAGTCAAACAGGCATTGCGGAATCAGGGTGTAGATGAGCCTTATGTCAAAATACTGTACGATATATATAGACACTGCACGGCTGCCATAGCCCCACATAAAGTCATCAATAAAATTCCAATAAGATAGCGCGTCAGGCAAGGATACACGATCTCGCCAATGCTATTCACCGCATGTTTACAGGAGGTATTCCGAGGCCTGAATTGGGAACAGCTGGGGATAAGAGTTAATGGGGAATAGCTAAATAATCTGCGATTCGTTGATGACGTTGCCTTGATGAGTCACTCAGGAGATGAACTGCATATCATGATCAATGAGTTAGACAGACAAAGCAGAACGGTGGGTCTAAAATTAACACGCAGAAAACCAATGTAATGTTCAACAGTCTAAGAAAGGAACAGCAGTTCACAATTGCAAAAGAGGTGCTGGAAGCGGTAAAATAATACGTCTACTTAGGGCATGTAGTTATAGCTGATCAGAATAATGAGAGGGAAAAACTAGAAGGATAAGAATAGGGTGTACCGCATAAGCAGGTTCTCTCAGATCCTGAATAGCAGGTTACCAATATCCCTCGAGAAAAAAAAATTGCGGTGGTTTAACTCTGGTTAAACCTGGAGCGACGCGATAACTACAGCTGGCTGTGTAGAACTTGGTCACGTGACGAACCGCGTGATCAGTCACGGCGCCGCGGCGCCGGCAGCTGCTCCGCACCACGTGACCAACCACGTGACAGTGTGGCGGCGCAACCATAGGGTGGCGGCGCCGCCGCGCTGAAGGCTCGAAATGCTACCGTAATGTAGCTATCGCTACAAAATGATAAATGTAACGTTAAGGCACCGGAAGCGACCAGAGTGGGTGAGGGAAGAAACGCGTGTTAATGACATCCTAGTCGAAATCGAGAACAAGAAATGGGCTTAATTGGGCAGGGCATGTAATGCGGAGGCAAGATAACCGCTAATCCTTGAGGGTAAAGGAGTGGATTTCAAGAGAAGGCATGCGTAGCAGGGAGCGGCAGAAAGTTAGATGGGCGGATGAGATTAGGAAGTTTGCAGGCATAGGGTGGGCGCAGCTGGCAAAGGACAGGGTTAATTGGAGAGACGTGGGAGAGGCCTTTGCGCTGCAGTGGGTCTATCAGGCTGATGATGATGATAATGATGTATATTATAATGCACACTTAACAGTGACTTGATTTGAACACTTCGCCTTACACCTTTTTTTTTGTCACTAATCAAACAGGTGCTAGAAAAATGCTTTGTTTCCTCAGTTTTACACATCGTTACGAAACCTATGAGAACGACGGAACTTGTTGCGACTACATTTTACTTTGTACTAAAATACCTGCCATTCTTATTTCTGACATCACGTACCTAGTCGGCTTGAGCGATCACTCGGTGCTTTCATTTCACATTATCATGTTGTCACCAGAACCCAGAAACATAAAAAAAGCTGTTCAAAACTGCGCAAATGCATGCTTTGAAGCCCTTAATACTGAAAAACGCCCTTTTTATGATATCCAGTTCGAAGACTGGCTATAATAGTATTCAGTCCAGCTGGAGTTTGTTCCCTCTTAAAGTTACAGAGCAAATAAATGCATCCCACTACACACCCTCGCATGTTACCACAACGTTCCGTAGTATAACAGCTGCTAAAGCGCCTCTACAGCAAGAAAATGTGTCTAAAATAATCCAAACTATAATTTAACGTCACTCGATGAACTGACTAGAAAATGGCAGGCGATGAATACGTAACTGCACCTCAACAAGCACATATATCTCGGATCATAATAGCGTGCTGTCGGTGTTAATGACAAGCATCAAAAATTTGAGCCACCTCACGAACGCAAAGAATGATGAGGTTGACAACATACTCTTGAGCTCGCTTGACTCGACTTTGCCTTGTGGCACGTCGCAACGCATTGCCCTGTTCTCTAATGACATGATAGTACACCCATCGGAAGCGTTCGACAACTGCTCGGCACTCTCTCCTGCCGGAGCAACTGGGCTACCTCTACTGTCGGCCTCGGATGGAAAGTTTCTGCCTTCAATAACGCTGCAGGCCACTTCATGCCTTATGCCCAAAACAATGCGCCTTTGCGGCAGCATTAGATTTTCTTCTGCCACTAGCTCGCCAATCAATCGTCTGTCGCCACTGACTGTTTCATGCTAAACGAAATTCCCTTTTTCGCAGCTTGCTTGAGGCCACACTTTTGGAAAGGTCGAATTAACTTCCAACATTCCTGGACTAGCGTCCTCGTACCTAGTCCGAACTGCGGTACTGTGAAACTGAACAGCTAGATCGTCGGAGTGCACGATCGCTGCATCTAATACAGCAGCGCGGTGTTCCATCTGGATACTTTCTTCGGCTGAGATTCCAGTTTCGCGGAAACCTGGCTCACTTTTTAATGCTGCCTGGTTGCTTTTCTTTTGTTCTTGTCGCGTGTGGGAGGCCACCAACACGGTCATCGAGCATGCAGAAATTTTACCTCTGCCCTGTTTGTTATCGGGCAACTGGGTCTCGATTGTCCTAAGGTCATCAGAATTGGGCTGCTCGTTTTCACTTGATGCGCTTTCTGCATATTTTTCTAACGGAAGGAGTTCGCGCTCACCGGCTGGTTGTTTACAAGAACACGACTGCTGTTTCCTTCACCTGTGCTTGGCAAGCATGAGCTTTGCCCTCCAGCACAGGTGGCCTCCACTCCTCTCTGGACTCAGAACTTCTCACCCTCGGCTTTTCACTGGCTTTTTTAAACTCCCTGAGCTTAGCCAGCTCGAGCTCTAGCTGCCGGTGTTTTGCTACTGCCACCCTCGTGGCGTACTTAAAATCCTGAGATTTTTCCTCGCACAGCAGCGGCTTTTTACCATTAAGCTTTGCAAGCTGAGCCTGAAGGTCCGCTAAGCGCGACATCTCTAATTTCATTTTACACTTCACATCGAGTGTGGGTCGGCATAGACAACTTTCCATCCTGCCCTCTGTACCTCTCAACTGTCATACAGGCTCGAACACACGAACATGGGCGCGAACAATGAGACTGACGAAACTCACTGTTTCGATGCATCGATCCTCATTATCAGCTCCTTGGTGTCCTCGTCCACCGCACGCTGCGATGAGCTGTCGCACGTCGCTCGTCCCCTGCACGTTACCGTCACCTTGCTTCGACCCGCCGGTGACCGTCGAGTTTCCGCCTCAACGCGCTGCTTTTCCTGACCAGATGCAGTCTCGCGTCGCTGGTCCACTACGATGGTCCTTGCCGCCGTCTCTCAGCAGGTCATTTCTCGAACTCTCCTGCTCCCTCCTGCACCTGGCCCTCCCGGACTGCCGATGGCTGACTGTTCCGGCCCCGTCACCCCTTCCTTGCCTCAGTCCGATGGCGACAGGATCATGTCGACTAAAAGCCGCCGTGGTGGCTCAGTGGTTATGGCACTCAGCTGCTGACCCGAAAGACACGGGTTCGAACCCGGCCGCGGCGGTCGAATTTCCATGGAGGCGAAATTCTAGAGGCGCGTGTATTGTGCGATGTCAGTGAAGTGAAGTGCAGTCTGGAGCTCCTGAAACGATATAATCCTGTAATCTCCGTAGGCTTGATGACTATTTCTTAAAAGTTTCCGCAACATGGCTGCCTTTCTATACTGAAGCTTCGCGGATTCGTGCAGTTCCTTTGCGCCAGGTTAAAAAGTCTTGCTGTGACCACGACTGTGTTGTGTAGTTTGCCTATCTTGCATAGAGCAACACTT
Source organism: Amblyomma americanum (assembly GCA_030143305.2). Lineage (NCBI taxonomy): Eukaryota > Metazoa > Arthropoda > Arachnida > Ixodida > Ixodidae > Amblyomma > Amblyomma americanum. The sequence continues at coordinate 265,037 of JARKHS020025732.1, read as the reverse complement.
AGTTTCCTTTATAGTGTAAATTTTTTTCCGGCAAGATCTTACTTCCATATTCAATTTGGGAGCGCCACTGCAGTTTTAACTACATTTTTGACGCGGTCATTCGCTGAGCTCCTTTCCGCGTGAATCTGGGCCCTCAAGGATGTTTTGTTTTTTAATATCTACTAACTCTCGGCAATCTGTTTTAAATGTATAGATTTAGGGAGAAATTAATAACTTTTGCTATAAGCCACAGAACTAGTCTGGAGCAAGCCTCAATATTTTATCAATGCGAAATGATTATGTCTCGATAAACTTATATTTAGCGATGGTGTTCAGTTCTGAAAAAGCTCCCGATCGCCGCACTGTTGCACTGCAGCTGGACGATTTTATCTATCACTTTCAAGGTGTTAATCGATGAAGCTGATAAAAAAATTCCTCGGTCGAGACTACATTAACGCTCCAAACAATTACACTTGTGCAGTGCCCTTGCAGAGCCCGTGACTCCTTATACGTAAGTAGCAAAAGGCAATGTAAGACATGGAGCACTTCAGTTCAGCAGCACTTGCAATTTTAGAGGTACAGCACTTGCAGTGCACTTTAATTTTGCTATATTACATCCTTTCCTCAAACAAGAAATCCGCACCGCACAGTTTTATGTGTGTAACGCCAAATTTCATTTATAAGACTTCACACGTCTGCAGCATCCCCAAAAAATGTTTCGGATGACTTGGCTAGTGAACGGTGAGGCGGGTAATTACCCCGCCTAAGGAGTGTCCAGCACGTGAAAGCTTGAAATGCTAATCGAAAACCGTCGAAGAGGCGCTGCCGATATTATCAGCGGAAAGTAATTTTACGGCCACTGCAAGTGTGCTCACTTAATTAGGAATGGTACATATTTTAGGCAACTGAGATTTGTGCGAGCCTCCATTCGCGGCTTCTAAACTCTCGTATAATTGAAATTCCATGTTTACCATCCAGCGCTAAGTTTTCTCCTTCTACCCACCAGTGGCTTCCGAAAGCTTGCTTTACTCCTAAATCATGAAATGTTTCCATTTCCTGAAATCGTAATTAGTGCTGCGCAATGATACGCAAGCGTAGACTCCGCAGGTAATTGCCTGCGACATGAGTATTCCCTGTGAGCTTACAAAGTTCGCGGTTTTAGATGAGAAATGTTATGCTTTGAAGCGCGCCTTTAGTGTGCATGCACTACACTAAGCGGCGGTTAGAAAATTGACCCCTATTTTTAAATACATTTGAGGTTCTCTGCGATATTACCGCTAACGTGTTCATCTTCTAGTATAAATATGTATATAAAGCGATCTATAGAACGCTGTGAATTTTAAGTCCTAATTACTCCTCTTACCGTTTCATAAGCGAGGTCTACACAGTTCGTAGCTGACGAAACCCCTACACTCTCGCGTACATAAGAAGTTTCAAAATTCGTGGGGGGAGGGGGGAGAGGGCACTTTGCTGACCTAAAGTGCGGTGAGGCGATAGCCTTTAGCGCGGTGTTGCTTCTTGTGTCACTGATGTGTGCTTAAGGTGTTAATTAAGTACAGAATTGTTTGTGAATATTAAATGCTGGAGACACTGGAAGGTGTTTGGGAGGCACCCGTCTGATTCAACGCCTTTCCGCAAACACTCTCCAGCGTCCTAGACAAGAACTACATGAGCGTTGGCAGGAAGTAGCGTAGTCGTTAGCACGCTCGGCAGCGGAACGGAAGGATGGTGGTTCGAATCCCATCGTACACAAAGATCTTTTTCTTATCCATTTCAAGAGCTTAACAGATGGACGGACGGTATGACGTCACTTCTGTTGTCGTGACTTCCGGTTGGCGATGTAACGGACGGACCGGATCTCGACCGGGACTATGCGTCATTAAAGCATCTCGCCTTAAGAGATCTTCTGTTGGATTTCGCAATACAATATTGAAAGGAGATAATAACAGGTGTTTAAAAAAAATCCTGCTTTCACTGGCGCAATGCTGAGTGGCTTGGTAATGCGCCACGCGCTACTGCAGCATTTTGAGGGTGGAGCGTTACATGAAGTGTTTTGCAAGAGCGGTTTTTGTAGCGATAGATACATTAAGGTAGCATTTCAAGCCTTCAGCGTGGCGACGCCGCGACGCCGCCACCTTGTAACTGCAGCGCCACCCCGTCGCTGCGCCACCACGCTGTCACGTGGTTGGTCACGTGGTGTGGAGCAGCTGCCGGAGGCACGGCTTCGTGGGTGATCACGTCGTTCGTCACGTGAGCACGTGAGCCACGTGACCACGTCACGTGAGCAGCTGCGCCGGCTAAACCGAGCTGCCAAAGCTGTGCGCATGCGCCGTTTCAAGTAGGACGTAGATGTAGGAACGCCCAGCGAAAAAGAGCGGAGAGAGACTGACTGTGCAGTTCAACTGAGCGAGTTTCACTTCACCAGCTGTAGCTGTCGAGTCGCTCCAGGTGTAACCAGAGCTAAACCACCGCCATTTTTTTTTGTTTCCAGAAACCAGAAAGCATCTGCAAGTCAAAGCTCTCTTTCTAGCCAGGACCCCTGGCATTATGCATGACATCGTTATGCAGAGTCACAATGACGCAAGCAAAAGACAGGCTGAATCTGCCCGGACATCGATTAGTGAAGTCGTAATTAATTCTGTTTATGGTGATTAACGAGGTTCGTTTCAAATATATTATTGTTGCAACCTTAACCTGGAAAAATATATCGCTCCAGATGTGGGAGGTCTGTGAACCATCGCGCTCGACCGCCTACTTAATTTTGTACTCAAAATTTTTCATGAGAACGCGCTGACGTGGGTCATAAAGATTGCGGAAATATAATAAAAGCACTTGCGAGAAGAAAAAAAATGGTCGCGATGCAAGGAATTGCACCAGCAGTGTCTGCGCGTCAGTCGGAGTTTTTGACAATTGAACGAATAACATGCCAGGAACATCTAACGATTCAACGCTCGATCCATGTTATCTTCCCTTGCACTGATGAGCGCGGCGAGTGCGAGTAGCTTTAACCCTCCATTATTTTGTGATCTACTGAATTGCATATGACAGAAAGATCACGCAGCAGTGGGCGGCAGTCAGTATTTCTATATCGTTCACTTGCTTGGTCTGTGTTTTTCTGTGGCTAATGGAAAGCTGCTGGTCTTTCCGGTTTGGGTCTGTCATTGTGGAACTGAAGCGGTCGCACACGACGATTGCTTTGAAAATTAAATATAGTTCAGCACAGTTTGTTCCTCTCGTTTCTGTCTAGCACCTGCCACCACTGCTCCGTAATTAAATATGAATGGTCTAAAAAATTAAATAGATCTATTCTTCAAACGCCCCTAGCCTACAAGATTGTTGCAGTTTCACTGAGCCTTCAATGTCTCACTCACGTGCAAGCAGAACGTAATATAGCATTCTCTGCCACTTTATTGTTAAAATCAATACGAACAAGATAAAGTGCAGTAGTACCGCTTTTTTTTTGTTGAGAAAATTGACTTTCTTGCATGTCTTGAGCAACGCTCAGGCTGGTAATGAATTATCTGTCGTGCATGATGCCATAGAACGAAGACGACGGCTAAGATGGTTAAAATGATAATGACATGAATGGCGAAACGACAGCTTTGGCCGAACAGTGCCATCGCCAACATGTCTGGTCTGCACAAGCTGGGGTCAACGACCCAGTCAGCAAAACATTTCTCCCCATAGAAGCCGGGAATGAGCCAGGGGAATGCTTGTGCCCATTGGGAAACCGACGGGCAATTAATCACACTGGGAATCGAATCATGGTCTCCGTACGAGGAGAAAGATTTAACTATAGCGCTACACGAGCCTCACTCTGATGTCAGAGCCGGCCCAAGCCCGAGGCTCAAAGAGCGAACCCGACACAGACCCCCGGCTTCAAATTCGGGACCCGCTCGTGCCTACTGCTATAAAACTCAATAAATCCGGGCCCGGCCCAGCTAGTTTCCGCAGCAGCTCAATGTGCAAATTACTCACTTATGTGAAGTTCCGACACAAAAACACAAGTAAAAATGCTGCCGCCAAAGACCCTCAAAACGCATTAACGCTTCAAAAATTGGTTAGGTAAACACAAAGAGAAGATAAGGCGGGTTTGCCCGCTCAGTTTTCTGAGCAGAGATTTCGTCTTTGAATAGCTTCAAACTCCGAAAGCCAAATTAATATGCTGTCACACACGCGAAGTTAACTACTTTCCTTTACCAGTAGCATTTTATAGTAATTTTTGCGGCCTTCATATGCCCCATAATAAAGCCCCCTCTCAGTGTAGCAATGACATATTTTTTTTTCTAAACGCAAATTCGTGGTTCGAAGTTTTAGGGCATTGGCCACGTTTAAATGCGTGTCGAAAGTGAATTGGACAGTGCACAGTGAGTAAGGCTGCTTAAACTTGATCTACAAATGATTTAGTTAAGCCCTTCGTTCCACATTAATGAAGAGCTCTCCGGGGAGGATTTAGCGTCAAAATTCTTTCATTTGCGTATGGTTCCGTGCAACAGGTGAAAAAAATTAAAAAAAACACGCTCTTTATTGTTTTTTTCGTCGAACGAGAAAAGTGCAGGTATAGCGGACATTGAAAAAGTAACTACAGAAGGTTTGAGAAATTTTTTTTACCCCACACCATGGCTCTGTTAAATCCGGATCGCTGCTGAAATGCTCCAAGTGTATTTACCGCCCAGTAACGTATCAAAAGCCGGACAATTCTCATTGTGCACGGGTCCGAGCCCGAGCCCTGCCAAGGCCCGGCGAAACAATACATCTTTCCGGACTGGGCCGGCCCGAGCCCACGCTGTACTCAAGCTCAAACCAGACGGAGGTTGTGGCTTTGCCGTCAAATGCCTTTTAGTGCGTGCTTGTATCCGTTTCTACTCCTAAGGCATAGTGTCCAACAGAAATATATTTTGCAATGTATAGCCGATGATGAAGACAGTTTATAAGCAACCTCTTGAATGTGTTGTTTTCTGATGTATGGGATTCTCAGAGGCAAACATGAATGAAGCTATTGTGAGTACCACTTCTTGCAATTCAACATTAGCATTAGAGTTAACTGCCCCAGAAACGCGCGCTCAGGTGACCACTGCGTAACAAGCGCTCAGAGCCTGGCGTTTCTTTAAGACTAAAAAAACATATGAACTTGGCTACTGGGAATTTCATGTTCATCAGTGGCGTTGAGAAGTCGCCCCGGAAATATCTGCGCTGTCGATTTGTTAGGCGATGAAAAAAGTTATTTTTTTTCTAACTAACAGAATTTGTTTCAAAAAGAACTTGGTGTTTGGCGTCACAGGGGATGAACTGCTGAGATCAAGTATAAACTAATAAGAGCGCACCGAATAAGCACTTCGTGCTTTCCGTGCAATAAATAAAAGATCACAGGGAAAAAAAATGTTCCGTCCCGCAGTGTATCACGTTTTCTCTTCTCTCAGGTTGTCATTCTTTAAGCAAAGTTTTCGAGGCACTAACAAAGAATAACTTACTCCTAAAATCGCTATTAACTTTCGAGTTCTCAGGTGTATGTTTAGTGACCTAGCGTTTCTGGGCAAACGTGGAAAGTACTGCGTGTTCGAGTCAACTTTGACGCTACATGTCTGCTACACAGAGGAGGCGAGCAGGTACAACGTGAAATAAGTGAGGCGTTCCACACTAGTAGGAAAGGTGTCAAATTGCGTCGCCACACCTCGTCTTGCTCCGCCATAGGCTGAAATCTCTTAGGAGCAGTCTGCCACGTGTAGAAAGGTTTCTTCTTTTTTTAATCTTCTGCCGCGGGTGCATAGTCCGCTCAAGTGGGTGCGTACTCTTCGTCGAAGTAAAAATTCAGCCGACGTTTAGCGCCCGTCGTTTTTTCTTCTGTTTCTTGGTCCCCGTCTGAAGCGCTACGTTTGTTATAGTAATGCCACGGATAATGCCGTGGGCCACGGAACACCGACGAACGGCCAGCCAGCCAGCCCAGCTTTCCTCCCCGAGAGCACTTAAATGCGTAAGGAGGAGAGCACACGACTTTTACTTAATTATTTATTTATCACGTAATGCACAGTGCCCGTTGGACAATAAAAAAAGGGGGGGGGGGAGGCTATCATCGGATAACCAATCCCTTCAGACCGGGAGCGCAACTGCGCATAAAGTGTAATGCGGGCCGTGCCTCGTATTACTGCTTGTTTGGCACATAACCTGACAAAAGATATTATGTTCCTTTTATATCTCCATTTTTAAAGCTGTAAGCCAGTTTTTAACAACGATTTGAACCCTGTTCGACGCCAGTTTTCTTTTCAGCTTCAGCAGGGTACAAGGCTAAAAAATTTCGTTACCTGGCTACGAAAAATAAATGTAGTGAAGGTAGAGTTTCAATCCCGCGTACACAGACTTGCATTGGCGCAAGGACTGAGATGATGGATGAATATTAAGTATACAAGGAAAACAGCTCCATTAAATTTCCGCCTCTGCATGATAATATCTGCGGCATGGCATAAAACGTGCTCAGCGGCTAGGAGGCCAGCATAACAAAGGGAAGGGAGCTTAAAAACCACCTTAAAAGATATGAAACAAACTGGTGCCCTTTCCACGCTTTCGACCATATCATGTGCTATGCATTTCAAGATAAATATAAAGAACTAATTTCATTGCTTTCTATCCTCTCTCAGAGGCATTTCATAAAAGGCAAGCAACTGCGTACCACAATCACTCTTTCACGAATAATTTTAAACTTAGGGTCTATACCGTGTTTCCCTTAGCTGGGATGATATAATTACACCGATAAGGGCTGCACAATATTTCGCTGAAAGGCATATGCAGAAGCCCAGCAACGTGTATAAGAGGCTTCAACTACTTATAAAGATATAATCTCTTGTGACTGGCTTTCTTTTTACCGCTTATGGTATAAACACGTGCTCAAAGAATATTGCAGAAGTGGTTGTATCGTGAAGTTTTCGGTGTGCTATTCGGCGATACATAACACCTATTTTGACACGAAAGTATAGGAGTATGGCGGATATCGAGTGACAAAAACAACAGTGACTGCGCTTTAACCTCGATGAGCTTTTAGCCCTTTTACGATTGCTTACCTGTTTTTTTTTTCATGCATGTTCTACCAGTGCACCCAGATGCAAACGCAGAAGACGGCAAATGTCATCCTTGCTGCTCTCTACGCTTACATGGAATTGAGAAGAGTTGAGCTCGCCCTCTAGCACACTGCCTTTTACAAAAGAAAGCACGCTAGAGGGCAAGATTACTCTTTACTTCTTTTGTCTTTAGGGTGTAGTAAAATTCCTGGTAACGCTGTGGCCTTCCAGTGCATTCAGGTTCCTGCTAAGAAACGAGGTGTGACTTTTATCTCCCTAGAAGACACTCTGACCATTCGAAATTCACGACGCGAACGAAGCAAGCTTCCAAATAGATCGCGCGCATCATGGTCGCCATATTAATTGTTTCTGAAACGCTGAAGCCGGGCACGCTTTTGCCTGCAGTCGAAAAGTGTAGTTTAGTAAAGGGCAAATATTTATGCGCGTCATAGGGAAGTGCAACGCAGAGCTCCCTAATGCAATCCCTCTAATTAATACCTGGCTAAAAAGGAGACAATACATATCCCAGGTGAAGTCGAACAATTTCATCAGAAATAATTCTGGCTGGACAAAACGCTGTGGCGGCCGAAAAGACTTTTTCGTGCATCTTAAAAAAAAATAAGAGTAGTTTTAAGACCGATTTGGGTTTTTCAGGGGGCTAAAGCATCCTTTACAAGACGCATTTCAGGCACGGAAATCTAGTTTCACAGTCGCTTAAGTGGGAATTGTCGCAGGCGCATGCGATGGACACGGCTCCAAAAAACCTATGCTTTGTTCTTCGTGTAAATTTATTGCGCTAGAATATCTTAATAATTTTCTTCTGTAATCAACTCTCACCATCATTATCATCATCAGCCTGACTACACCCATTGCAGGGCAAAGGACTCTCCCATGTCTCTCCAATTCACCCTTTCCTTTGCTAGCTGCATTCACACTTTGCCTGCAAACTTCCTAATCTCATCCGCCCACCTAACCTTCTGCCGTCCTCTGCTACATTTGCCTTCTCTTGGAATCCACTCTGTTACCCTTAAGGAACAGCGGTTACCTCGCCTTCGCATTAAATTCCCTGCCCAAGGTTGTTTCTTCCTCTTGATTTCGACTAGGATGTCATTCACCACGCGTTTGTTCCCTCACCCAGTCTGCCCGCTTCCGGTCTCTTAACGTTACACCTATAATTTTTTTCTTTCCATGGCTCGCTGCGTTGTCCTTAACTTAAGCTGAACCCTTTTCGTTAGCCTACACGTTTCTGCCCCGTAGGTGAGTGCCGGTAGGATACAGCTGTTGTACACTTTTCTCTTGAGGGACAATGGTAACCTCCTCTTCATGATTTGAGAGAACCTGTCATATGCCCTCCACCCCATTCTTATCCTTCTAGTTATTTCCCTCTCATGATCCGGATCAGCTGTCACTACCTACCCTAAGTAGACATATTCCTTTACCACAACCAGCACCTCGCTGCCAATTGTGAACTGCTGTTTCTTTGCTATCCCTTCGTCGTAGATTTTTTTTGCGTGTTTTAAAATGTATAAGGCTCCATAATCACGTAGTAAAAAATTAAAACTCGTGGTGCAAGTAGTAATTGATTTACAAGTATGGTGTCAAAATCAGACATCAGGGCTCACTGGGTGTAAAATGCCAAAGGAACTGTTTTGGTTACCGCAATTAACAACAACGAAATGAACGGAAAAATTTCTTATTTTCAAGTGTAGGGAACCCTAAAGAAGTTTCTTGTACTCTGTAAGGGATAGATGGATCTTGCAGTTGTCACAAGAGACGCCGCTCTCTCCTCTTTACCTTGCGTTTTGTATCATACCTCCTAGTTCTTGTTGCTGACAGACTTGTGTTCCAGCTTGTGCACGTCAAATCAACAACGCACATGTTGAAAACTTGCATAGCCTTCCTGAGAAGGCAACTGTGGACAAGATGAAGGCTTTCCCCAAACCTGTAACGCCCTCGTCTATCGAGCTTCATAAAGCGCTTCCGTAATGCCCAGCGCGGAACTCGGCACGTCTAAGTTCTGAGCTTGCGCGAGGCTGAATGCATCTGGTTTGTGCCTGTTTTCAGACCAGCTGTTTACTATAGAATGATTCATAAACTGGGAGATAATCTGTCGTGTCTTTATCTTTATAAAATACTGTTCTCTACAGGTGACAAGAAATTTCCTCTCATCCGTAATCTTATGTGGCGCGGATATCTCACGGCCGGGGAGAGAGCAGAAGCTGTTTATGAGCACACCGTATATGCTTTCACAAGAAAACCGCCAAACACGCTGCACTGCTCCCAGTGTCGAGTGCGCCACACGTGTTGCACGAGCGGCTGCACGAGCGGCGGTGCGCGAGTTGCAGTGTGAATACTCCGGTCACTTCTTGCATTCACTGCCGACGCTCACAGGAGGACGAGAGCGGCAGAGCAAAAAGGAATAAAGGAGCAAGGTCAGGCGTGCATTTATTCTCACTATTCCGCTGCTCCGGTTGCTGTTCGCCGATATTCGATCATTCACCTTGTATGATAGCGAAAACTTTCCATTTTCCAGTTCATCAGAAAGCTAGCCTGAAGATTTCGTCCATTTGCTGCGATGAACATTCATGTCAGCAGTCAAACAAACATACTAATAAAGGCGCATGCGGCAAAAATACTAGCAGATTCTGTTCTACAAAGATCATCTATCATCACTCAATGGCCACCGCTGGCCACTATTGATCCCTGGTGGTGTCAAAATCGTACATGTCAAAAATGCGTTCAAGCGCAGCGTCTACGCGTTGAATAAGATTTACGACGGGGACATGAGCTGAGATAGGTGTTTCACAAAGCATTTAAAACCCTGAGCCCCAAAGAACAAACGGTTAGTGAGAAATAAGCCTACAAATTTTCTATACCTCAGCCTCTTCACCCCATGCCTACTTCTTCTTCTTCTTCTTCACCCCAGGTATATGGCCCATACCCACGCGGAGGGATTGGCCATGCCTACTATGCTGCTACTTCTTCTTCCTTAGACCGCACAGCTCAATAGAAATGCGCGAGCAGCGAAGCCGACAGCAACAGGGATCCCGGTTGAGCTATTGCATTAAAAGTTAATAGCATTTTCTTTCGTTACTGAGGCGCAAGCGGAATATTTGTGTTGCGGTGTCAATTGACACCACCAGGGCCGAAAGGGTACTGTTGAACATTGGTTTTCAGCATGCTATTCTTAGGCCTACCTTTCTTCTCTGTCTGTCTAACTCATTGGTCACGATTTGCAGTTCATCTCCTGAGTGACTCAAAGCAACGTCATCAGCAAATCGCAGGTTATTTAGGTATTCTCTATTATCGCTTATCCTCAACTGCTCCCAATTCAGGCGTCGTAATACCTCCTGTAAACAGGCGGTGAATAGCATTGGCGAGATCGAGTCTCCTTTTCTGACGCCCTTCCTTATTAGAATTTTATTGCTGACTTTGTGGAGGATTACGGTAGCTGTGCAGTTCCTATATGTATCTTCCAGTATTTTGACATAAGGTTCCTCTACACACTGATTCCGCAATGCACGTATGAGTGCAGAGGTTTCCACTGAATCGAATGCTTTCTCCGAATCAATGAAGGCTATATTTAGGGGTTGGTTATAATCAACTCTATTAATCGCTAATTATATATGGGGATAGGGATGAAGGCCGAAAGACTGAATTAAATCCCCAAAAGCCTTTATCTGCTAGTGCCGGCATATAACACATAAAAATTTCAAAGGACGATTACCGTCCGTAATGCGAAATTTGAGCGCAGCTGTGTAGGTGTCTCCGGCTCTGTAGGCTGATTGTTTTGCCTTGCTGTGTGGTCGTCACGTCTGGTGTGATATTAGTTCGATAGTAGTATTGGTTGATGAACACGGTGGTGTACAATGAACAGCGGACGAAAATTTGTATATTTTTTCGAAAGCATTATTTGTATAGGAAGAAGACAATGTGTAGTGCACATCGCTAGACTGCGTCGCAGAGCCTAGTGCTCTAACGCTGTGGCCAGCGAAGCTTATCTGTTCGCAGCACCGTCCGTTCGAATCTTCGTCCGCGGCAATGTTTGTTTTTATTTATTTGTTTATTTATGGTTTGGCTTGGTTACAACGGCGGCGGCAACTGGCCTCAACTCACGGACGGGCGCTTGAGAGCTGCACTACCCCTCAATGCTTCTGTGCATTGAGGAATGTTTTTAATGCCGGTGGGTGTTAAAAAAAGACGAATGAAAAACAATGTTATCAGTACACACAGTTGATAAACTGAATTAGGACGTCTGATGCAACAATTTTTCAGCAAATCTTCACCTTGGAGCTTGCATGGTAGGCAGGCGCTGGATGACAGCACAACTGCATTCACTTAAGATATCGCGTGAATGTGCACTGAGGATGTCGGAATAGTTTTATGTACGTTTGGAAGCCCTCATAAAGGATGTTCTGTAGAGGTCCTAAACTGGGAACCAGCTGTCGAATTTTTTAGCGCTTCGGTTCGTTTTTAAGGCGAAAGCTTTACTACGCCAGCCAGCGAGCCACTTCGACTCGTCGCGCATTTCAGCCGTATGTCGTATGCCGTGGCTGACGAACGACGTTGAGCTGCCGTTGCCTAGCAACGCCGCAGCCGCGCTCCAACAGATGGCGTCGCCGTCTACGCCGCTGCCATCGCCGCTTGCTCCACCAGATGTGCTCCGCTGGGGTAGAGGGAGAGAAGGTGTCGCCTCGCGGGGAGTATATATATATATATATATATATATATATATATATATATATATACATATATATATATATATATATATATATATATATATATATATATATATATATATATATATATATATATATATATATATGCGCTTCGCCTCAGTGTATTGTAGTCGTTATCGAGAGCACGAAAGAGACGCAACAACGACAGAACGAGGAAGAGACAACGCGCTCAAGAGACGCCAGAAGAATGGGCCGCACGACTCGAGAAGCGTCGTAACGAAGATGCGGCTATAATAAATTGTGCCACGTCCCGGAGTGACTCTTCAATTGCGGAAGAGACCGGTTTGCGTTCTAGAGAGCGTCGGAATTAGACGCTGCGTAGACGACGTGCCGAGGAAACGAAGCTTTCCCAATTCAACTATGGTTAACCATCTAAACCATCGCCAATTTTTCTTTCTTTGGGTCCTGTGTAAATGGTTGCAGCTTCCCGACGGCGGGTACCATGGGGGGGCGAAGTCAGGCATATATGTGTGTAACCACGCCCATGGTGTCATTTATATTCAGAAACACGCGTAACCGTTAGAGTAGGCGTGATTGACGTACTCTCAATAACGTTTCCCGGACAAAGACGGGTAACATGAATTCAAGTGAATTAAAACTGCGGAGACATTGAAGACATAGCGCATTGGACGCGGTAGGTGACGTCAAGGTTCTGTCCGACAAACAGCGGTACTATCGCCTCACATATGAATATCGTAAGATTGCGATAAACTGCGAAATATTATAGAGAAATCAGGACCCGAGTAACTAAACAGTGGACTAATTAAATAAATATAAGGGTTTTCGACCAAGTGGTTAATTTTAACGGCATATTGGGTATGGGAGGCAATGTTCTGTCGCATCTCTGTAGTTCAGTATCGCAGGATGAGATGTTGAGAAGCTTTGCAACAAATAATTGCAAGCTGCATTAAAGTTTTTTTTGAGTATTCAGGTCAGGTACATACGCTTGAATATTGCCGTCATGGCTGGAATAAGGCTGCCAGTGAAGATAATGAGCATTAATGAAAGAGGAAAAGCAAGCGCCGACCACAAATATAGGAAACAAAATAACGTAATGTTTCGGCTTCCGTAGCAGATCCTTATTTGCAGTGAAATGAAGCAAGCACAAACAGGCGTTTATGTACTTTATGTTCGGCACACTAAGGCAATGCGAATACAAGACACACGGACAGGACGGGGAATCTTCTGCATACGTGCTGACTGAAATTGAGAGAAGACATCACGTGCTTCACTAGTGTAAGTGAACTTGCATTCTGTGCTATATATAGAATGCAGAAAATATTTCCTTCAACAATTTCTTATGTAACCGAATATTGAATGGCGCTGCAGATCTGAAATGAACCAACGGCCTTGTCGTACAATGCTAGTTGCACATCAAGCACGTACGGCGCCACCTGTGTGGCCTCATGATAATAGTCTTTATGTCATTCCAAAGTATGTTGGAGGTTTAGTACTCCGATACAATCTTTCGCGCACAATGAAGCTAAAAGGTGAAGGTGTGTTCCTTTGAAAGCCGTCCATGCTTCATTTATTTTGCTGCTGCCCTCCCTATAGTTTTTGTGCTTAGAATTATTCCGTGCACCTAAAATTATCTTCTTCTCGAGCTTAGGATATCTTTTCGGTATTTTTATTCGGTCTCTGACAATATAAAAAAGCATGAAACATACCATGCTAGTGGAAGAAGAGATAGATTTGACTCCGAATTTTGTGGACTACAGGCTTAAAAAAAGACTGTCCCGGACATTCTTGAATGCAGAAATAGTGTGAAAGAAAGAAAAATTGCTACACCATGGACATTACTGTGGCCATAATTTTTATCGCACTCAGCGAGCATTCTAATGGCGCACCACAGCCGGAATTGCTCGAGTTAGCGTCGCAAAAACGTACGAGAGAGCAACGATGCAGCATACTTTGCTTCTGTAATGCCCGTCTACAATGCTACTCTTGGCTTAACTGATACGAAAAGCAATTTTATAATATATGTTATAAGGCTTGGTTATATAAACCACGACATGAAGAATGAATTTTAGAAAAAAACTGACAGAGGAAATTACTACAGGTTTCATTCCTCGTTCGTTCGCGCTGGCGGGTAGATACCGCTTTGCATGGGCGTCGTAGAGGAGAATTAGTTTTTTTTTTATGTTTCTTGAGTCGCAATGTGCAAGCGACCTTTCCCTGCATATTCGTACTCTAAACTAGCCTGTGATACATGTAGAAAAATCAGCGGTTTTAAATCTCTTAATTAAGATACTTCGCTATCAACCGACATGTTACTTAGTGAAAGTCATCTTTATTAAAAGCTACCTGTTGGCCTTAGCATGTCGTTGTCATTGCAGCGGCCATTTCTTCAACAGATGCGGTCTTGGTCGGTTTATTGGAAAAGGAATCAGTTACGTAATGCCTTCTGCTGACCATTTGCGCCGAAGGTTAAAATTTCTACCAGAGCTTGGATCTATAAGCGTGTGCTTTCATTAACAACGGATCCTCAACACGCTATGTAAAGTTATTTATTAGTGTGCCGTCTCAACCCGAACGCGGAAACTTACTGTGTCTGCAATGAAGTAGGAATAGTGCAGATTACCAGAGCTATATTTTATAACTCAGTATCAAGCGTCTGAATTAGGCTGCAGCTGCTGTAGCAACTGTGATTAGCCGCAGACTAAAAGCCTTATTTTGAGGTCTTTTGGGGGGGGGGGGGGGGGGGGGGCAAACAAATCTGGAATTGAATGTACCATCGCAGAATATTGAATTCTGGACATTTGAGTGCCCATTTATTAAAAGAAGGCGTTATCGTCGCTTCGCGGTTTTAAGCTCTGCCGTCGTATATGTGGATCTGAAACAGTTTGAGAGAGGATCTCTAACTTTGAAAAACAATTAGAGTGCCTAGATTTCTGGGCACATCTAAGAAAAGCACAATGATCCTAAAGCAGCATGCGTCAGGGGTCTTTCAGACTGACCCGGTGGTATCTGGCTGGAAGCTCGTGGTACGGTTATACAGCAAACTAAGGGAAACTTCGTATGTAGGTCCGCTACTTCAAGTGTAACATTTTTGTTTTCATACATTATGTTAAGAAAATTATTTAAATTGTGAGCAGCTGAATACATTTTTGTAATTTATTCTTTTGACTGCCGCATTAATCTGACTCAAGCATTAATCTGCAGCAAGCGAAGATGCAATATCTTCGTTGAATTACAGCGACCTTCGGCTCTCAAGGAGATCCATAAGGAACGTCTCCAACAGTATTGCCGTAAATTAATGAACTGTAGTTGCTCCTGCAGATGTAGTCTTTCGGCATTAAAGTAGACATTGATGCTCTGGAAACCTTAGGGTAAGTAGAGTACAGCCGCAAAGAGTTTAACCTACAGACCTGTGTGCAAACCATGCCTGAATCGCATGAAGTGTTAAAGAATGAAGACAAGTTTACCTAACGAAATACTAAGTGTGACGCTGAGAATCATGCTTATCCGGACTAATTTGAAATTTTCAGAGAAGCGAATTCAGTTAGGTTAGCAATGCTGAAATGTAGTATCAACCCTGTATTTGTAATCTATGGGATTTCATAAAGGTGGTTTATAGATGTGAGCTTCACAAAACGCAACACTACTACCGTCGTAGGTTCCGCAATACGTGGAGCGCACTTAGCCTCGATTACGCGTACAAGACGTGAGGAAGTTTGGCCGTGACCATCCAAAATGTATGAAATAAATAATTGCAGCCTTGATGAGGCTCCCGCATTGCACTGACTTTCGTTATATGAGAACTACGCACTGAATGTGTCACGCATGAGACGTGCACCTGAAGCTTTAGGGAGGTGACACAGTCTTTAGAATTTCATCATTTTTACATTAGAGACCAAAGATAGATAGCTGTCGCTACGTTTAATTTCCCTGCGAAAGTGGATGTGTGATTTCTTGCAGTCCACTGTTCGCGAGTTGGGGGTGAAAATATCCGATCCAGGAAGAGGCCAAGAAAGGGTGCGCTTGACAGCTACTGAGAAGCATACCGCCAAAGTTTCTGAATGAGGACTGCTGTACCAAGCTTCGCCCTGTGTGTTTGTACTCTCTACCTGACCCTAAGAATCCTATCTGCCCCTGCATTTCTCACCTGACAGGCGACTATTATAGAAGCCTCCCTCCGGGCATCCCAAAACAGAAATTCGCAGGACGCATTCATAACGCACGAAACAAAAAGAGCAGTGTTGTGCTTACACTCCAATGTGCTAAGTTTGATGATGACGCTTTTCTCAAAGAAACGAGGTTTCTCATACGAAATACTGCTGTAAAAGTTCTCACGAAAATAATTATTTCGCCCGAGAACTCGTTACCACCTCATTTTCATCTGTTCTGCTGCCAACCTAGTTCTACGTGTTTAATCAGATTCACCGAGGTGCCAACTTGTGGGGCTGGGGTCGCTAAACTAAACGCGTTAGCGTTATTTTGAACAACCCTAGGCCACTCGCGTTTCCTTCCACGGCTTGCAGGCTTAAACTTGCCAGACAGATCCTCTAGGCGAAACGTCGGCTAGAGGACTGATGCTTTCCCTCAATCCTTGTTCATTTTTTGTCTATCATAAATTTGATCGTTATGTAATGTTTTGGGTATGGTGGTTTAACGTTCCAAAGCTACTTAGGTTGTGAGGGTTGCCGTAGTGAAGGCCTCTGGAAATTTCAACGACCTGGGTTTCTTTAACGTGCAATGACATCACACAGCATACCGTTCTCTGGTACTTCGCCTCTATAAAAGTTCGGTCGCCGCGGCCAGGATCGAACCTTCATTTTTCGAGTCAGCAGCCAAGCGGCTGAACCACCAAGGCACCGCTGCAGCTAATGTAAGACAGAATATAAACCATTGGTACTGCTGAATACGTTTTTAATCCTCAACCAGACTGAAAGAGACAAACGCAAATGAACTTGTGCACACGTGGCCCGTACCAAAAAGATCAATATTAAGGTACTGGTGCTTCTTTGAGGAATAAAAAAATTTGTTTACGAAATGGCAAATTTGACCGTGGCATCAAGTACATGTACAGAGTTCCATTTGAACAGAGTTCCAGTCTATAACACAGCGAAGGAAACAAAGGCCTCGGAGTCTCTATCCTGCAGTTAAAAAATATCTCTTCTAAAAGTTTTGAAGCGTACGACTGTGAGCGCAATGGACAGACGGATTTTGCTAGCGAAGGCAAGCTCAGCCAGCTTGTTAATTTGCTAGACGTTCGTGGTAACGCTCCTAGGCTTTCAAGACGAGTGGTGGTGTGCTTATATTGTTTTCTACTAATTTTGACCATAATAATTCTCGAATCATGTGTATTCGAAACGAGTAGATGCGTTCTAACTTCTGAGCTTCTCAGAAAACCTTAGTCTTTCTTCTACTCTCTCTTGAGTACCTTAATCAATGCTTAACAAGAAACTAAACAGCGCAAAAAACAAGGACAGAAGAAAAAGCAACACACGTGTTGAAAGCGCTTATGTCGTTTTTCTTTCTATCGTACTTTTTCCTTGCGCTGTTCTGCCTCTTGCTAATTAATAAACCAACTAGTCCAAACTGGCACTGGTCATCTGCTCTACGCCTTTAGCGTTCTGCATAGAAGGTGGGTTTAATTATTTCGTACACTCCAGCCTATAGGAAAACTACCTTCTTACTTCTAATGCTGACCTGATACTGCGCGAACTCTTCTATTTGCTGCGATGCTCGCATGCAGCGAGAGACACCGCCTGAGAGCAATGGTCTGCCTAGTTGTCAAGCCTTTCGGCTGCACTAGTCGGTTTTCGAGGCTCAGCAGTTACCACTACCTCATTTTTGATGACAGATCGACGGCAGTCATTGCAAAGCATGTAATACAAGCCAACACAGCAGTACACAGTATACCTAAATGAATATGCTGCCACGAGTTCTGCAGCAGCCGTCTTTCATAATTAAGTGTTACCTCAAGGAGGGCACAGCAAAGAAAAGTACGCTTCGTCTCAGTAATTTATTCCTGTGGTCTTGGGTGCAGCGAGTAATGCTGGCAAATCCAGCAGTGCGATTCTGCGCTCTAAGGATTGAAAACGTTCGTGACACGCAAATCCTTCATGTCCTCGTTTTCACTGCTTTCCTACTCTTTTCTATTCCAAACTATTTGTTTCTACTAAATGCCGTATGCCATAGTGGAGTTGCTTATGTCGACGTATTTTCGGTTTCTCTTCTTGTGCGCGCTTCCCAAGCCGCAGGTTTATTTATGCAAAAGCATTGTATGGCTCATAAGCAAAGAAACCAGGCGGTGTTGACCAAAAAAGTGGTACCAAAACATCATGACATCACCACTGTCTCGCATGCAGTCAGAAGTAGATCATAATAGATCATAGTAGATCATAATATGGGTGATCATAGGCAATGAAGCAATGACATTAGACGAGGCAGTAACATTTATTGACTGTGATAGTATTGACGATAGTGATATAGGTACTTTTCGAATGATAAAGGACGTTAAAATAATGAGGATCCCTATTGAAAGCGCCAGTGAAAAGGGCCTTTAAGTTTAAGCCCTTTATGGTCAACAGCCTTCAGGGTGAAAGCTTTCAAAGTGAATCCCTTCATAGGAAAACGCCTTTAGGTAAAATGTCTTTAAGTTCAAAATGCCTTTAGGTCAGATGGTTTAGTTATAAGGCCCTTGGAGTAGAGACCTTACGGTAAAGCCCTTCAGGGCAAATACCTTCTCGGTAAAGGCATTAAGGTTGAACACCTTTAGTTTAAAGGCTGACCTTAAACGCCTTTGTGATAAAGGGCTTTCGGTTAAAGACCTTTAGGTCAAATATGTTTAGGTCCAAGACCTTTATGTTTAAGGCATTTAGGTAAAAGGATGCTTTAGCATTCAGAGCCCGTAAGGACTTTCAGTGCCCGCTGTAACTTTCTCCGTGCAGCCACCAACAAATATTCTGCCCACAGCCGCTGCTTAAGGCTTGAGTTTTTGTATGTTACAAGCTCCACGTCATTTAACTTCTACTTTTACGAAGTAGTCTTGAGAACATTAAATTATAGGGAGCGCGCCTCTGTTGGTGAAGCGACTTTGATAAAAACCATCCTACAAATGCCTACGAAACTTCCCATGCTCTCTGTCCACTCTTCTACTAAAACCCTGAATATAACGGCTTGCTCAGTAGCTGCAAATTGCTCAGCATATTTCTCTAGCTTCTAGAATACGTGATAGGCGGTGATAACACACGCGATTTGAAGCTGCCGCGGTGGCTGAGTGGTTATGACGCTCGGCTGCTGACCCGAAAGACGCGCGTTCGATCCCGGCCGCGGCGCTCTAATTTTGATGGAGGCGAAATTGCAGAGGGCCGTGTAGTGTGCGATGTCAGTGCACCTTAAAGAACCTCAGGTGGTCGCAATTTTTGGAGCTCTTCACTACGGCACCTCTCATAGCCTGAGTCGCCTTGAGACGTTAAATTCAGACAAACCATGAAGCCAACAAGCGGTTTGAAAAAAAAACGCCAGCTTCTAAACCAAGTTCTTGCTTGCGTACACCCCTTACTTAGCATTTCCCTTCCTTGCTTTCAAACAAACGTGAGACAATCGCCATGCTTTCATGGAAACTGGTCCGCTCATTTATGTTCAGGCAACAACACATTGGCAAGGCAAAATGAACATGTGACGACTCAAGAAGAATCTCATTTCAGACACTACGAAAAAGGTCTAATACTTCAGCGGCATGGCTAAGAACGCATCGAGCCGCTTCTCTGCCGCAGCTCAGTGCATGGGACATCCTTATTATTAGAAAACTGCAGTATTGGTGTGAATGTATGTGACATTCTTTGCATGTTCTTTTCTAGATCAATATACGAGAAGCTTTGCGTTACTTGAACAAAGTGGCCTGCATGGCTTGTACGTTCACACAAGCACGAAGTAGGACATGGTAGAGACGTTAACAATTTAGTATCTGCAAATTATATTCCACGCTTCTTCTTGCAGTTGCCGGTGGGAATATTAAAAGCATTTAATCTGGACTGCTTCAAATGTTAATATTCGATCAGTACATGTGAACGTGACAACCTCTGTCTAGTTACATTACATGATAGCTAATTTTCTTGCGTGCTTCCTGTCAGGATGTAAGGTGGGCGAGTTGCTTTCCTTGCATCACAAAAATGAATAGCGCGAGAATCGAGTACAAAAAAAAAAGAGATAGGACAAGGGCTAAACATAAAGAAAATTTATCACACTGCAGGTAGGTACAGTCTTGGTCAAAAGTTTTAAGGTCAAAGGTTTTTTCTCTTCAGCCGCATAGCAGTGTCACTACAGCGCTATTAAAGTCCGAATAATCTTTAAATACTAGCAGAACGTTTCTTCTTGCGTAGAGAAATTTCCTGCTTGACTTGCGTTTTGAATGATCCGCTACACGGATCATTGCAAGAACATTTATTTCGCGGCAGCTGAACTCTTTGGCCTTAATACTTTTCACCAAGGTTGCACACATATACTCTCATCGACAGTAGTTTGCGGCATGTGAATTTCAGAGAAACAAATTATTTCTTTGTGATCGAGTAAACGAGGTGGATAGAAAGCGTTAAAAATTTATGGGGGCACTTAAGCTCTGCTTTTGAGCGTATGGCGCGCAGCGTTAGAGGCCCCCTTCAGTACGCTTCACAGTGAATGTTCTTTCTTCACATTCACATATCTATCGCAGTTATCACAACGCACTCTACATTTTGGATGGCCGCCGCGGTGGCTGAGTGGTTATGGCGCTCGGCTGCTGGCCCGAAAGACGCGGGTTCGATCATGGCCGCGGCGGTCGAATTTCGATGGAGGCGAAATTCTAGAGGCCCGTGTGCTGGGCAATGTCAGTGCACGTTAAAGAACTCCAGGTGGTTGGAATTTTCGGAGCCCTCAACTACGGCGTCCCGCATAGCCTGAGTAGCTTTGGGACGTTAAACCCCCATAAACCAGCCAACCAAGCATTCTGGTATTTGAACTCTTACGCACTGCAGTATATGTACATAACGTCACTTCAATTAGTAGCTCACTAATTAGCATATCTCTAGTTGACTCCACTAATTACGGCATTACTAAGCTTAAATTTAAGCCAACACCACACACACATCATCTCCCTTTGCCCCTTGTACACCAGCCAAGTCAACTTGCGTGCGTGGCCTAGTCGATAGCGCATCTGAGACCCCCCAGGGTCGTGGGTTCTAAGCACGGCGGAAATGTATGAAAAATTTTCTTTGCTTAAGGTCAATCGTTTTATAAACTGAAGTCGTTGGAGACATGCGCCAACATTTATGTCACAGTAGAAGTCCTGTTTTCAATTATTTTGATTTCAGACTTACACGCGTCACGTAGGTATCTAAGCACAAGAACGCTGCCGGGACGACGCCGGGTTTCCGGCTCAACAGAAGCCTTATCGCTTTCGCGTTAACAACGCTACCAGTCTGCTCCCTCTTCTGGAAAAATTTCAGCTGTCTGATTCGCGAAGCAACAAAGAAATAATTTTTTTTCTAATATTTCGCATTCCGCAAACTTTTGTCCATGACTCTACATTTGAGGCGAACAGGCGCACAAAGAAGTGAAAGACGCTGTAACTTCTTTACAGGGTGAACGACTGCACCCAAGGTAATTAAGCTTCTTACGCGACAAATATGTATAAAGATTACTGGTACATTTATAACCTTCCTTCCTAATCTGGAAGGCCTCGAGGATTCCCCTTTTCAGCTGAATACCTACCCTGCCAATTATACGTGCTGCATCATTAGTTACCTCTCGTCCTGAAATGTTTTGCAAAAAAGAACACTCCCAGCGTTAAAGAGCCGACGTTACCCGGCGCCCTTCACTACGGTGCCTCTCATAGCCCGAGTTGCTTTGGGACGTTAAACCCCATAATCCAAACCAACCCAACAAGTTTGGTATAGGCCGAATTAAAAAGAGAGAACATGTCCTTTTCCTTGCGTGGCTGGTACGCCAAACTATAATGTCTCCTTGAAACTGAAGACAACCTTTCCGCAGTACTCCATCTTCAGACCAACCGCGCAACTAATTTCAGACCAACCGCGCAGTTGCTAATAATACTCCAACCTTTTTACCAGCCAGATGGTTGCTCACATTCTATGTCGGCATTAATAAAAATAACAAAATCATTAAAACACATGGAACCCTAAAATAATTTTTCCCTTCCTCGGTCAGAAATGCTGCTATACGCTACACAAAGAGAGCTAGAAATAATTCACTGTGCCCAGGTGCAGTGCAGAAACGTATGTACCCACCTGTTGTTGCACGTGTAACCTGTAAATAAAAGGTTACAAGGTAGACGAAAGATAAACGTTACATAGAAATGGTTTGTTTTCTCAAACCTCGCTAGAATATTGAAACCTCACCATACCCTCCACTGTAAATGCGCTTTTTAACGGCATCTAAAAATTCAACTATGCGCATATAGTAGAACAACTAACTCATCAACATCCACTGAGAAAGCAAAGTTGGGCGCTGGAAAATGCCTTTTTCAGACAAAAAATCAATTACTTCTTGAGAGTTGCTGAGGAGGAAAGGGCCGACTGCCTGTGTAAGCTCAAGTGCTTCGGTAGGTATTGGGACTACACACCATGTTAGGTGTCTTTCTCCTACACTAGTGGTATACGATGCATGCCATCATTATGTATTTCTACCGAAAAGAAAGCGCTTAACCCTTGCATCAATCTCTTTATGCAGCCCTGTAAACCTCAAACTTTCAGTCAGCCTCAATTCTACTTTCTTTGTTGTTTGGCTATATTTCCCCAATCAGGTGAAGTTCTTGATAACCGCCTGCATTGCTTAGCACATGTCCTGTCTTGTTCTTTATGAGCCCTCGCCTGCCGCGTTTGTCTTTTTTACAGTGCTTCCTGTGTCAGTTGTTTGTTGATCAATGCGTATCAAATGCAGTATAGATTTATTGCATTGTTATTCCAGGGATTTATTTTTGAATAAGTATATTTGTAACGAAGTTGGTTGTTTTCATAGCAGTAAGCACTTTAAGAACTAAACGATAGGAAACCTGTGTATGATGGAATGCAACCAAGCAGTATATAGCAAAAGATAACTCGGGTTTAGCAGGGCGTTGTTACGAGCTTGTTGGTTCGCTATACAGGAAGTTTACAAGCATCTCAAAAGGACGTAGGAAGGAGGTAAAGAAACGAACATGATACTTATTATAGTCTTCGTCTTCAATTTGGCATTTCTAGCGGTTCGCGATATGATTGATGCTAGGATAGTGCTGTGCATAACAGTTGTGGTGGTTGCTGCAGTAACGGTGAGATTCGGCTCATGGTTAGCTGGTACATGACCAAAAATACGAATTATTGCGTTTTGCTACGGAGTTACTGCCTCTCTATGGTTTCTATTTTCTGCGAAGGTAAGACAACTTGCCGCGTTGTAAAGACGCTGTGAAACACATTCAGATTAAAATGTGACGCATACTCCTCATTACCTTTCCTTTCTAGGTGTTACACTCTTGTTCTACAACTCCGCTGATGTTTTCATTCTAGATTTTTTCTAATAGAGAACGCAGCTCGTTACGAAAAATTCTGGTGCTGCTTTGGTACCTTAAAAGAACTCAAAAGCAGCAAACCTATCAGCGAGCATGCCGGATAAAAAAAAAACAAATAGACATACAAGCTTTATACTCCACAAAGAAGTGGAAGGAGGTGGAGGGAAAAGCCGTACATTTGCGGCTTGAAAAATCTTCCGCCCCTACAGTGTATACAGCAGCAGAATGGGGCAGTAGACAGTCACATTATTTTGTTGCAAAGAGAAAATAAAAACAGCACTGTATCGCATCAGACAATAAAATAAGCCTAAATAAGAGTTTCAATAGAGCACTGAATTTGGACGCCTGGAAAAAGTTTTTTTTCGAAAATGAAACAATGTAATGTAATTGAACATAAGGATAACAGGGGCTATAAATATATTTATAGCCCCTGCGAAAGAGCCTGAAGCGTTTAAAAATAAATTTATTCTTCGTGCTTTAATCAATTAAGCAGCTTATTCGCGTTCGGAACAGCGAATTGTGTCCATAGAATTTTTTTTAGCTCATTCAATGATAAATGGTATATATCCAGGAAACGTGCCTCTTTTCGAATATTTAGAAGGCTAAAATTCGCGGCTTTTTTAAAACTTTTATATAGCGATCAGATAGCACCTTTTTTCTTCGTCATCTAAATGGCTGCGTTTTGTCAAAAAATTTTGTAGTCGAGCTTAATCAGGTAATTTCGTAGTAGAGCGTTACCAAGAAATTTCGTCGCCGAGCTCTATGAAGGAATTTCTTAGAGTACAAAACTAGAAGAAACTTGCATTGTGATGCATGTGCACGTTGCGCCTGACTGGTTTCTAAACATGCGCTCACATCTCTATGGCTGGCGTATGACTGCCCAGCTTACAGCTAACAGGAAGCCAACGATTCTCTTTTTGCGAGGAAACACATCTGAAGGAAAAACACTTCTACCTATGCAAGGTTAAAAAAGATAGCGAAAACATATTGCGCCATGCCTATTACGTTGGCACACACTCTGAAGACGACGGTGGCTATCGTGTGTTGCGCAGATGTGAAGTTAGATTACCGTGCTGGCCGAATGCGCTTGCGTAATGCCTGCCACCGGTAATCGCCCAAGGTGGAAAGGAAATTGCGTCAGACAAGCGTACACAAGAAACGCACGTTGAAACTGGGAAATTCTACGTTTGTTGCGGAATAACAGTGCGTCTTTTTATTACTACTGAAACAGTCACGACAGTCGGCAGTAAGTGCGGTGCGTAATGATGGTGGTTTTACATGAGAGTAGAAGCGCTCATTTCCCATGGCAGGAAACGGAAATGAAAACGCCTTGGACATTTCCTTCGCGTCCGGAAATGGCGCTTGCACAATGTTTGCTAACATTATCCCGTGTCAATTCCCTACTTTTTGATCCCGATAGTTTTGGATTGCTCTTACGAATTTCCAGAAGCAATAATGATTTACCAGTTAAAAATACATGACAAGGTAGCATTTTCACGCGACCTCTAAGCTCGAGCGAACTTTTCTGGCGACAAATAGACTGCATGCGTTCATCGGCGATGAGAATCGGAACTGTATACTGTAGGCTAAAGAAGTACTGCGTGCAAGCCCTACTTCAAAGCTGCTTGGACGGTTGGTATTACCTATGATCATTTCTATTTTGGGTTATCATGTTGATTCGTTATTCTCTATAGAGGTTTACTATCTGTACGAATATCGTTTTCTAATTTTTCAGTATGATGTACCCCCTAGCAAGAAATAAAGCTCTGGTATCGCCAACCGGTAGCCTAGATGTTTGCGGCGTAATTCCTCTTCTTTCGGAAAATCAACAATGCTGTAAACAAAGAACCGTGTCAGGGTAAATGATAACAATAGCTGCCCAAGCTAGCCTTTACAGGTACCGAGGGTATCTACTTTGACTAGTAGACAGTTTTTTCTCCCGTCTTCTAGATTTAATCTTATTTCGAGGACATTTTTCATAGGACTAAACGGCATCTTTTCCCAAAAGGCACCATAACAGAAATGCTCCTTCGTTCAGCAAGATATTAAAAGAGCATGGTCTTTTTTTGGCTCATGGGGGCATTCGTTTCGAAACTATTGGATTCCCCTTTAATATTAAAAAGGTGTGGGTGGAGACATAAACTCCCGTATTGTGAAAATTATATCCCCTGCCTAGTATTTATCCAAACAAAAATCATTGGTTCGAAAAGTAACGAGTGAGAAATAAGGAGCGTTAAACAGGAGGAGGCAAAAAGAGAAAGATTATCATAAATGCAGAGAAGTTAATTAGACGACGCCCCCTATGCTACCCTACACGTTGGAAGGAGAACGGAGGGAGATATAGAAAGAGCCTCAGGCCTCTTCTCAATCAAGAGGAAAGAATTACGTCGTTTGTACTCTAAAGTTCTGAGGGATTCTGTAGCCTACATCATCCGATTTTTATATTTTGTAAATATACATTTCATGGCTTTTTGTGGCGGTGCTGACATTTTTCCGGCAGCGCAAGGTGCTTTTATTGCTCAAAAATTAGCTTTAAGGCTCTTCGCACCAAATGGTTCAGACTTGTGACGACTACACCGAGAACAAGCCTGCAAACACAGATTTTAAATGAATGACGGTGTAGCCTAACCACTTGATTGCATGCCCGAAAAACTGCGTCGACGCACCGCATTTCACTTGTGAAATCGGCCGCCTGTAGGGACACCTGAAGTTGCTTTTTTTTATTTGTAGCCTTAAAAGCTCCGTTCTCTAATGTATCGGTGCCGTACAACTTCTCCCTTCTCCTCCGTGTGCCATTTTTGTTTCTGTCAGCCACTTGGAGCAACGTTTCTTCAGGAGTCTGGTTATTATCCATGCGCAAAAGCTTTCACTTGTTCTTGGGCCTATTTGAGGTTCGTAAGACGTCTGCTCTTCAAGGTATAGATGAAATGCAAGATTTCAAAATATCGGCACTGGAGTCAATTTTATCGAGAAATAACTTACATACTCTTCGTTACAGCACTTTAAATAATTAACATTTCTTGCATTAGCAAATGCAAATAAAAGGAAGTGAAACGTAAAGGCACCTTGCACCTCGGCGATCTACGGTTACTCAATATTTAGACACTTCTAAGAAGCTGCGATTTTGCTGGCGCGTATTGAAAGGCCCGATAAGCTTCACATTCCTCTTATTCGGATTAAATATGCGGCAAAAAAAATAATTAAATTTTCATTCAGGTTTGCTGTGTTTCTTATTCTCATTTTCGTAATTCAGCCTGTATGTGGCCATAGCTTTCCCGAAATAATGCTGGCCAAACTTCACAAGTTAGCGCAAATTAAATCTCTTGTACGCCAAAATTTTTTTCACGCACTACTGCAAACTAAAATATTTCTGATGGCCTAGCTCTGCTAGGCCAGTGTACACACAGCGAAAGCGTGGTGGCTTCTGGGTCCGAAGAGTTAGTATATGAAACCCGTGCATTCACTAGATTCGCCTTTATTCGGGATTGAACCTTCAGCCGTCGTGGCCGAGTTTCGAAACAGGCAATAAAGAGAATAAAAAAAGGCGTCGTGGCCGAGTGGTAGCGCCTCCGCCTTAAACGCCGAAGGCTAAAATTCGATCCCTGCCTCGACACAGGTTTTTTTTATTTTTATTCAGTGAATGTGCGGGGGTTTCAGTGGCACCCATAGATGCCGCCACGGAATACGTTGGTTAGCAGCTAAGTGCGTAAGGGCGGCTAAGGGTAAGGGTGGGTAAAGGTGTATACAGACAGCGGGCCACGGACTGGTCCGCAGGCTTGTCACGTGCGGTCGCCCGCACGTGGCATGGCCGGGCTGGCCGGCGACAGCATCCACACGACGGACCAAAGCTCTGTAATCCGCTTGCAGTAACGCTCTTTTCACGCTACGGCGTTCGGCGGCGAGAGCAAGCGGAATACGCCGCCACGGCAGAGATTCCGCCTAAGTACCCACTGGAAAGCTCGATCGGTCCGGGAGGTGATGGTGGTGAAAACTTCATTTGGAACAAAGAAATTTAGGACACGCAGGTCCTTGGGGCCCCGCACGGTACCACTGCACTCAAACGTTCATGTCCAGGAGGCTCATGACGCTGGCAGCCCGGCTTGTGGCGATGGCTTCTTCGGTCTGGCATATGCAATTTCTGTAAGACGTTTCTGTGATGCAGTGAAGTGTTATACGCCCTCAGGTGAGCTGTGCGGTGAAAAGAAGTAAAACGGGTGCCTGTGCAGGAATTGTCACCATACGCAATCTGTTACAGCAGCCTGTATGACCTTCAGCAACTCTAAAGTGGAGGTACGAGCTTTCACTGAGTTTCTCCCTGTACTCTACGAGATTATTCCTCAAAGACCTGCTTTCTGGGCCCTGAAGCTTACGATGGTGGTGAAAACATCATTTGGAACAGAGAAGTTTAGGACACGCAGGTACTTGGGCCCCCGCACGGCCCCACTGCACTCAAACGTTCATGTCCCGGTGGCTCATGATGCTGGCAGCCTGGCCTGTGGCGATGGCTTGCTTGGCCGGGTCCTTGGAGCGCAGTAGGGTCTCCGAAGCCTCCCAAATGGTAAGGTATTTCAGGCCCCGCGGGGAAGGATCCGCCGGGCAGAGGAAAAGGATATGATGGAGAGTGGCTTTGGGGTGGTGGCAGAGGGTACAGGAGGGGCGTATGTGGACTTCGTGATAGCGCGAGCGTATATAAGGGGAGGGTAAGGTGCGTGTTTGGAGCTGCCTCCAAAGTGTCTGGTGACAATTGTCAAGGGAGGGATGGGGTGGGGGGCACAGTCGACGCTCGGCTTTGCAGGCCTGCGTCAGTTCACTGAATGAATGCATGCGCTCCCGTGAGAACCCTAGATCGGTGGCCGCCGATGTTCGGTTGAGAGAACCTCGGGCGAAAGCGTTGCAGCCTCGTTTCCGGGATTTCCGCACTGGGCAGGCACCCATACGAGCTCCATGTGGCGGGGCGGGTGTGTGGCGAGGGAGTTCAGTATGCGAAATGCAGGGACGTGAACTCTCCCACGAGCAAAATTTAGTATGGCAGTTTAAGAGCCCGATTGTACATACCGGGCCTCCGTGCGCGTGATGGCTAGGGCAATGGCGGCCTCTTAATTCAGCCTCCTCTGAAGTGGCAGTGGGGAATATGTGAAGGGTGGCAATCGGTTGTAGGGAGGGGTTCGTGATGGCTACAACCGCGTCCTCGCCTGTGCATGCGGCATCCACCCACACGGCATCCGGATTCGTGCCATAGTGTTTGTAGAGCGCCCGTGCGCGAGATCGGCGGCGGGGTTCGTGGTAGGTGGGGTACATGTTTTTGGGAAGAGGTTTAATAAGTACTTAGCGGTGAATGTGGTGGGAAACATATTTCTGCCGCGGTAAGGAGGAACTTGCATTCCCACGGCGACAAACATGGCGGCGCGCTTCGAAGCAGGAGCGCTTGCTGCGGACTCAATTTGTCGATTTTACTGCCTTTTCTTTTTTGTTGTGTTCACTGGCCATAAATGGGTGCACCCATCTTTCGCTTGATCAGTCTCGCCTATAAGAAGATGTATAAGTGAAAAAGTTGCTTTATCTTTCATTAAGAGGGACGATTCTGCCCCTTCTAGGCTTGGAGCGTTGGTTTGTTGACAGAAGTAGTTACTGTTCTAACCACCAGATGACGCCGCTAGGCTCAGCTTATCGTCGCGGCTGTGTTTGCATATGCTGAACTAAAGGTGAGAAATCTGAGAAATGCGGCAAAGTCTCGAATGCCCAAGTGTGAACGAGCCATAAAACTGTACTAAGGCTAAAAAGTAAAACTTAGCGTCGCCCGACCACGTTGACATGTTGACAGTGGACGCAAAACTACTTTCGCTAGTGTCGCCTCGACTGCCGGGAGCACTGAGCCGGGAAGGACCAGTGTGGTGTAGTAACCAGACTTGATGTGTGCGAGTAGGCTAAAAAGTCCGTGGTCCGCCGCCAGAAAAAATGTTCTCGCATTCCTCGCGAGATTCGGTTCGCGGACCATGCGTGTACCGCGTAGACCGGAAGCGAAACCGCTCGTGACCGCTACTCCGCGGGCCAAAACAGGTCCGTGGTCCGTCGTCTGGATACACCTTAAGAGCGGCTCCGCGGCGAGGCTAGCGGTGTGACGGCATGCCAGATGGCGCGGCGAGCGCGCGGCGTCCGCCAAGCGGCGGCGGTTGCTAGGCAACGGCTCAAGGTCTGTCTCTGTGCCTCCTCGGAGCACCGCAGGCCCGTGCTCTTTCCTTTTCATTCTTCCTGTCGTCATCATGTTATACTTGTGGCGCAGGCAGAGGCTCTATTTTTTTTTCCTTTTTTTTATGCCTCACCATAATTCATGTCATCAGCAGTAGCAGCTGCAGCCACAGCGAAATCGCAAGTTCGTGGCCAGTATAGCTTTCGCTTTAAAAGAAGGTGAGCTCTTTAACAATGTTTACAATGAGAAGAAAATGAGTTCCGTAAGGAGTGCGCGCATTGATCTCAAACAGTCCCGAAAGCTTCGTCCCGCCGAGCATCTATTGGAATTTTAACGTTTTGTCTTCTGTACTTCCCTCACCCCACTCTGCCTTGCCTTGAGTGCAGGGTAGTAAGCCGTAATCCTCCTCTTCAGACTTCTTCCTTCTAGCCCTTTCTTTTCATCCTTCTTTTCATTATGTCAGTACAATCATTGTGAATAGCACAAGCGCTACAACTGACTGAAAGGAGTACCACACCAACTTGCTCAGTTATCTGCCTTCATGCCGGTACAATTTCACGAACAACGCAGAGTTTTTGGCAACGAATGTCATGACATCCTGCTGGTAGCAGCGGTCCATTTGCACTGTTTTGTTTTTCACTGCGTTATAAATCCGCAATGCAATGCAATGGTCATGAGAAACGAGAAGTACATTTCAATGACTCCTAAGCTGCCGTTCTGTCCACCATGTAATGCAGTGAACAAAGCAATTAAAAATAATTATTGTGTCATATCACAAAAAATTACCGCAGACTCTACTAACACAATAATGTTCGAACACTTTGCCCGGAAAGGGCCAAAATTCATGCTTTTACGCTTTATTCTGGAATCTTTTCCAGAGCATGCACTTTGAAAACAATACAGTGATGATGATGGTAACTAGGCAGTCGTCATAATCGTACTGATTTCAAAGCGCCTGATAATGAATACTTAATTACCATCATCAGCGTGAGCTTTTCAGAATGCTTGCTTGCGTTGTTCAGCACACTGTGGTGTAACTAGATCACGCATCTTCAAGTGTGGGATTTTACACATTTTGAGTCTAATCGGTAGTGCATTGTCTCAAGTTTTATTACGTTTCTGTTCAAGACGTGGACTATTAATGGTGGCAAGTTGGAAATTATTCCGTATTTTCGCTATATCGACATGGGCTATTAGCACATCAAGCGCTCACGCCAAAAAGCCACAGTACGTCGTTTAAGTAAATATCGCTTTCAAGGCTTATGCTTTAACTCCTTCAGCACAGGTTTTGTGAGAGCAGTCCTCTTCTTTTTAAATCATCATTGAAACGCGTTTGACTACATTATTACCAAGGGCCATTCCACAATCAAACCTTACTTTCATTAACGAAAATTCTAATTGCGAAAGCTAATGTTGCGTTTTCTTTTTCCACCATTTTCACGAAACATAGACGCTTTTTGCAATTTCTGCAGACCATAGTCAGTTTTTCTTGCCCTGTGGTGTACTTCTGGAGCAGTGTATGAATTTTTCCAGCCAGAAGACTTCTGTTAAATGTCATTACCTTTCCTAAGGAATATAAACGATACAAGTCTAGTTTGTGCCTTCAGCGCTAAACACACGCAGCTCACATTTCCATATTAAAGGAGCTTGCTTAAAGCCCACGCATTTAACGTGAATGTATCCGCATAATGGGCGGAGATTTTAAAGAAGCACGAAATGGACAAAGTGCTTCAATTTTTTTTTTGTCCGTTCGGTTGGAGAATTTCCTGGAAGCGCAAGCTAAAGTAACGTTACGCCGCCAGCGGCATTGCGCCGTCTGGCCGGCCATACTTTCACTTATATTCCCAAATTACGGCATCACCTCTCCGGTCTCTGTAATAATAACGATTATAACCTATATGATATTCCTTCAAAAATTCCAGCATATCTTCTCATGGCACACCATTCTCCAGATTTTATTTTGTATGTGGAAGCACAAGCGCGGGCGTTCTTGCTTTGGAAACTTTAACGAATATTGACAGCAAACTATCTCGCTGGGAGACCTATTTTGAAAATTTTCCCTCAGGTTCCTCTCAGCAAAGTGGAAGAGAAATTTGTCTGTCAATTGCCTTTCTTATCGTAGAATAAGAGCACAAATATTACAGAGAATAAAAACCCCAGGAAGAAACAGCTTACACCATCACAGTGCTTAAAGTTCGGACCAAGTATTTTCTTCGCCATTTTTCTTACGCTTCTTTCCTTCAGAAAGCGATGCCTGTGGCTACAATAAGCTGTCACAATGGTGAACAAGAATCTCCCGCATTGGGTGCCTTCTGCCTTCATAAGCTCTTGATTTGTACAGTAAAGCTGACTTTTGCGTTCAAACTCGTGTAATGGCTAAAGACAGGGCGGGCATAGTGAGCAAATTCCAAGCAAAGGCGTAGTTTTCATATAGTGCTGCATGTTCTATATCTGTTTTCGTCAGAATAGCTTATGTTTGGAGCAAACTGAAATCGTGCTTATGAAACATGCTTTGAAAAAAAGAAACCCTAGTGGGACACCTTGTTCTGTGCCCTTCTCCACACTCCCTGCAAAAATTAGAAGAAAAAAAAACTCGCAACATCATTCGCACGTGCTCTGAAGTAACTGCATAATCACCCCGCCACCAAATCTCCTTAGAAAAGCTGTGAGCAGCATGGCTAACCTCGGTGCTAATGGAGACAGGTCATTCTTCCGGATGAACGTCCGATTGGCCATTTTACTTTAAGGGATGGGGGTATGAGGGGCCTTGAAGAAAGACTGCTGTACATTGCTGGTTCTCGTTAATGCCATTGACGAGTGCAACGGTCGCAAGTGGTGAGTTATCTGGACGTTCGTTTCACCTTACGAGCCTCTTTTTAGCCTATCTGACTTCTTCTTTAATTAGTGCGACCAGCTTGGCGCTCTTATACCATGCAGTGCAATTTATTTATTGCCGTCAGCTTTATACTTATCTCATGGTGTATAAGAACTCTCGTCACCATCAATCCTAAGCTTCGGCCCTTCAAGGATGCTATAGAGACGTGTTTCATGCCCCAGAAGCAAAGCGCTTGGGCTCTACATACGCGGCAAGGGTTGTACGTGTGTGTTTTTTTGTTGTGTTGGGTTTAATGGCACATAAGCAGCTACGTGCGTACGTGTGCATGTTTTTATAAGACGACCGTATTCTTCAGATAAAACTATGTCTTGAAAAGCAACGCTAAACAATTCTGAATGACTTCAAGAAATTGAAAGCAAGATATGCGGTTAAAAAATCTATAATTTCTCTCTTCTTGCATAGGATTTTTATCTCCGCGTGGTGCACATCAATCATCAAATGGCATCTCATTCATAATTTACGTATCACAATAAAAAGGCCGTTCAGGCCGGGCTATTTGTTTCACAGCAAAGTGAGATGTCACCACGAGCTCACATCGACCAGTTCATGCCGAGCATGAATCTGCATGACGGGCACCCTCTTGAAGATCCCGAGCGTTTATCAAACAGGTCATCCAATATGTGCTGTTGCTGGCTGGCGTCTATATATATATATATATATATATATATATATATATATATATATATATATATATATATATATATATATATATATATATATATATATATATATATATATATCACTCCCACCTATGCTCGCGCCTCCCTATAAGAAGTTCACAAAGACAGGCACGGCATTCACGTCTACTTAGGAAACGCCATTCCTGTCACCTTGTTAGTTTTCAAACTCAGGATCATGACCACAGTTTCTGCAGCTCATTAAAACACGTGGGATTGTAAGCATGTTTTTGCCTCTAAAAATGTTTGTGGAAAACACGACTTTTAAATACTTCTTTCTAGTAGTTAATGAAGGCATGGTTTGTTATTTCTTGATCTATATGCTAGACTGAGGTGATTGTTCGCGGCGTAAGCATGGATTTTTCTTCGATTCAAGTCGTCACTAGTACGCGCTGCTGTAGGTCATGAAGAAAATCTTTTCACTGGCAGTTTTAGCTCTAAATGCCAAACTCTAGCTCGTCTGCTCCTCAGGCTCTCTTACATGGCGCAGACAGTAAGGTGCACGGAAAACCTTCAGACAACAGCTGTGCTATAGAATAAAGTGACGGCTGAGAAATGCAACGGCGCTTCAAACTCTTGCAGGCTGCTTACGAGACCCCTTCGTACATGTTACATTTCTTGACAAATTTTCGCAAAGCATCTTTTGGTAGCGCTAAAGAGCGTTCGGAATAACTGACTATTATTTTCACTTATACACATCAAAGGTAATGCAAGTTCAAGCAAAAAAGAGACCCCTACCTACCTTACCGTGACTGCCTGCTCGCCGCATCCTAATCGCAAGATAGGATGCTACTCGCATCATATCTGCGATGGGATGTGATTAGCAACAGCTTTCATTAGGTCGGTCATTCTTCGGCATTCGAAGAGCATGCATTGTCCCAGAATTTAGTGGGTGCTTTTTCTTTCGTACTCTTATTTAAGAACGTCGTGCAAAACAGGAGCGATGCCTCCATTTCAGAACTTATTAAAACTCCTCCTAAACCATTTATACCAGGTTCGTTTCGCAAACTTCTTAAAAGCGCCTCTTGATGTGCACTACAGAAATAAGTACTGTCGTTTCTTTTGGCTTGCTTTGTGGATCCTATACTGTCGAATACT
The DNA here is from genome assembly GCA_030143305.2 of Amblyomma americanum. Lineage (NCBI taxonomy): Eukaryota > Metazoa > Arthropoda > Arachnida > Ixodida > Ixodidae > Amblyomma > Amblyomma americanum. The sequence goes on along the minus strand of JARKHS020025732.1, from coordinate 230,924 downwards.
TTCTCTCCGATGATGTACTTTGGAGACATTCTTTTGCAGGAATTTTAGCGCCGAACTTTCTCGTATAGCGTACAAGAGAGACGCCAGGAAGTTAAGCGTCGAAATTAAACATTGATACAGAGTGAAGCGAAAGAAGAAGTAGTAAAGACAGTGCCTTGGTAAAGTAACTAAATGAAGTCTCGAACGAGTCTGGGGTGCGAGGCGAACTATGCACTGCCTGAAACAAAATTGGAAAAATTGACAGCACAGGTAAAGCGCCCTAATAAAGCCTGCAAGTAAAGACGGAAATTAAGCACAGGTTTTTGAAACATGGAGTTGGAGTTCATGAAGGAAGTAAAGAAGCTTGCATTGTGAAGTGCAGCCTAGATTCCTGGAACATCGCCATTCCTCTGACACGAAAGCTTGGAAGTTAATTTTCCCCTGTGCGCACCAAAAAAAAAAAATATATCGTAACCTCAGCTGCCACAATTCACCCATTCTTTTTTCAATTCAGTGAATAAACGGCATCAGAGACAAAATAGCTCACACACTGCATGAAACAGAAAAGCAAGAACTAAGGAGAGTTTGCAGTTTTCAAGATTTTTGCTACAGTAAAGATAAGAGACTGACTTTGGAGCTCGATGTAGCGGACTTCTATACGTGCAGAAGGGAAAATGCTACATTCCGAAGTGATTTAAACTTCTTTATCGGGGTACCAGACTTAAAGAGAATGCACCTGAAAGAAACAGTGCAAGGTTTAACGGAGGTTGCTGCTTCTTATGAAAGCGGCACGGAAAGAAAAATGAGGGTTCCTTGACTCACCGCCAAGAACTGTTTGTGAGGTACTGCAGATGTCTGGTACACGCGTAAGCCTGCTTAGTGGGTTTTACTTTTATTATGTTCGACATCCTAGAGATATATCTAAGGAACGAAAGTTCAATCAGCGCAAAATGTATTCAAAGTCTTTCGGCGCATGAAATGTGGTTCATATAGGTTCTTGTGTGAGCAGGTGCCTTCGCTTAAACACTCAGGGCGGCCGGAATACATGTTTAAAATATGTTTGTTCATTTTTCTGTTCGGTCAAGGCTCGAGGCTAGTACAAGGGCGAGTGACATACCAAAATTCCGAGTACATTTCTTGAACATCTCGGCCTTGGCTGTGGTGGCGATTGATGCTGGGAAGTAATTGCACTGATTTCAGGTGCGAGGAATGAAGAAATTCATCCGAGTGTCTCTGCAGCTTGGCGGAAACCTCAATTGAAACTGATGGTCCATGCGTGGTGACACTACGGTAGAGGAATTGCAAACAGCTGTTTAAGGCAGGTGTTTAGTGTAAGTTAAGCAGACAAAAATGAAAATTCATGCACTTTTTTTGATACTCGTTGCTTTCTAACTGCACACGGCAGCGATAGTAGCCAGATTAGTGCCAGTCGATAAGCTTCCACTTTCCTTGCTAGGCTAGCTCTTCGCGACGCGGCCGCTAGGAACAGCTGCGGCTACTCGTTCACACTCCCAACGCGAAACCCCAAAGCCATTCAGCTATCACAGTAAAATAAGCGGCCACGGATGTTTAGGGGTCATGCGTGTTCTGTGAAAAAACTTCAGTCTTGATGCAAATACTGCTTAGAGAAGGCCTCATTTCTGCGTGAGTGTTTTCAGGGTGTTCTCCGAGTGTTCTCGTGAATATTGTACAGCCTTAGACTGTTCCGATTTAGCAATTCGGTTTAGCAACTGACGTTCCCCTTTACCATCTCTCCTTTCTATTCTTAATCCAAAGAAGTTAATCCTAGAAGAAAAAGAAGAGCCGCCCCTAGCGTGCGTCACTTTTACAAAGGCCTGTAAACAGCCCAGAATCAAGGTCTGCGTATATGCAGTAAAAGGCAATTTTTTTAGTAGAATGAACATAGCCAAAGTTCGCTTAACTTTTTCCAGCAGCGCACTATGGCCAGACAAGAGTGGATAGGTGCATTTTGAAAGGAAAGCTTTAACTGAAGGCAGGTTTTTAACCATGCCGCACGGAATTTTTGCTTCCATTTCCCCTCTATGGAAAACCGCTGTAAAACCTCGGAGCACTCTTTTTACCGATGTAGGGTGAAATCGATATGCGTTCTATTGCGCGTTTGGCAAGCAAGGCGCCGTGAGCACCGCGGGTGCCGCGGTACTGGCGCAGCATTCACTGCTAGGCCTAACTGCATATTGTGCAACGAACTTGCAAGAACCTGTAAAAAATTTCCGCACTATTATTCGCACTCAGTGTGCGAGTGTTATGCAAGCAGACATTGCAGTGCAGTACTACTTACCGCACTGTGGCTCCAGATCTCTTTTCGCTGGTGTAAAATTTCACAAGCGCAAGAAAGCTTGCGTTCCGTGTACACACTTAACTGCGACCTTGCGTACTGGTTATCACTGCCGCAAGCCTCACGCAAACGGATATTAAAAACGTACTTGGTACGTCGCTGCACCTACCAGCCAAACCTGCTTCCATCTAAGAGCTCTCATTCTTGCCAAATTACGTATTCAATGGCAGCATGCCCTCGGGTGCACTTCCAAAAGAAAGAAACCTTTATTCTCAGATATGCCTCAAGCACAGAGCCAAGCACCACCGTCGAGTCAGTGTCGGAAGAGGTACATGCAACTCCTTCGTGTAATTATCTGATAGATGCCATTTCGGCGGGTGAGAAGCAGTGTACGCAGAGCGAAGGACATTTTGGCTGTCGTCTTTTATTCAGATTCTTACCGATTAACTTTCTTTTGAAGGAATAGCACGTTCACGCTCTTGGAAGCTGGCTGCTACCCAGCTAATAGTTGGTCTGCTACTTTTCTCTTGGTATTTTCGATAGACAGTTAAATTTTTGCACTTTCCGGCATCGACAGCATCTATTGACCATACCGGTGTGTGCATGGACATCTCCGTTGCTTGGGTTGCCCAATGAAACTCATTTCCTTATAACATCATCACTCTTCAAATACACTGTGGATCTATCTTTCCTTCCCTCCCCCTTTCCATTAATATGGCGAAGCAAGCTGGGTGAAGTTTTCACCAGATTTAGGTCATTATTCTTTTCTTTGCCTTTAACGCATTAAACTGGTTCTGTCATTCAATGCTCTGTAATGGGTGTAAATGGCTCTCGTGTCCATAATCAGGCTAATCATGCTTTTTACGTGAGTTAGCAATAAGGTATTCCTACGATAAAATGGGGTTGCCAGCTTCAGAACTCGCGTGAGCAGAGAGAAAAAAAAGAAATTATAAATTCATCCGTCAATTCATTGAGATGGTCACAGTAAAATAAAAAAAAAACTTGCGCAGTGCCATTCAATATCATTTTTTTTCTTTAAGTTTAATCTGAACATAACATGCTTTAAGCAACAAAATAGTTTTGCAAGTTCAGTCCCAGCTTTCATCCTAGGCATTGCTCTATGCTTGCCGCAGCAACAAACAACAAGGTATGTCGTGAAAAGATGCCTTATTTATTTCGCCTTCTTTCGCCTTCTTTCTTCACATACTTTGTTTTTTTCTATTATCACCGGTCACTCCACCCACAGTCTAAAACAACCATCGACAGTTGAAAATTTTATGCATTTATGAATTTTATAATTTTCTCGCTTTTATTCGGCTCTTTACACCGCCCCTGACATTACTACAGCAAATAACTCGCCTCAGGAATATTATGCGCGCGTTTTCAAATAAACTTCGGTTGTTAGCGTCTGTGTCGTTCGCCTATGCTTCACCCTGTGTTTGCGCTGTTTGTTTCCATCATGTTACACAAAATAGCCCAGAGTAGCACTCCCGTTCCCGCTGTCTCCGCTCTTTTCTGCACTATACTTGGAGCCACTTTGCACAGCTGTTATCAACAGTAGAGCCAGCAATGGTTTTCGTATTATGGAGCACGGACTCAGGGTATCGCCATATGCTGATGACTTCGCGTTTCTCTGCGCGAAGAAGCTGAGCATCGATGAAGTTATTCGCTCAACGGAAGACTTCGCTTCTGTGTCCATATCTTAGAATAATAGTTCTAATAATTGTGGTCTCTGGTTTATTATCTGGGGAACGATACCCGCCGAATATGCTGCTATGCAGCCGACACGTAAGCCACCAAAGTTCCTTGCTGTCCCTTTCAGTGCCTATAAGCTCAGTGCACATTAATGAAAGGACAGCGTGCCAGCTCTTTAGCGCTATTCTCAGACTTCTGTCCCCTTGTTGGCGACTGCATGTAGTCTAGCTATCATGAATAAAACTCAAAATTTCATTAATAGAACATGTCTCTGTATCTAGCGTTCTCGCAGATATTTGGCTACTTTTGCGTGGCATTCGTCTTTTGAATCAATAAGGCAGGGTAACCTTTCCGGACCTGTGAACGGTGGCAGCTTTGGTTTAGTACACCTGTTTCCCGATGACAGATAGTTTCACGTTTCATGCTTCTCAGGGACACAACACCTCCAATAGTGCGTGCATTCTTGCAAGTCAATTTAGTTACTGTTTTACCGAGCCTCACTGTGTTTTCTAATAATTATTATCGGCCATGTTTGTGAGGATTAAGGTATCCGATGTATTTGGCCGTTTGTTTCCAGGTTGCTCATTTTTCTCCAGAGTTCCTGTTTTTAGTGCCGAGGAAACGGTCTTACAAAGACGTAATTTGTACGTTCTTCCTTCCGCCTATGTACCACTTTATGTATTTTGGTTTACCGCTACATGACGTAGCAAGAGAGCGCGTAAAATACCCCTTCTGACCACGTACACAGACTTTTTCGATACGCTACACAGTGAGACATTACCCGCTACTACATTTTGAAAGAAAAATTGGTAATTTTATGTCTACGATAAACTGCCGCATATGTAATGCTCCCGAAATGATTCAGCTTCAGTTAGAAAGATGCTGTACTCTTCTAAGATATCTTGCCACTGAAATTGAAAAAAAGACCGAATTTCACACCATATTTTGTACGATATCTTATTGCACTGCCTTTTGTTGATGATGCCTTCGACATGTTCTTTATAACTGGATTACACAGCCTCTGGAAACCACGCATGATGGCCGACAGCGGGAATCAGTGGTTTTTGCAAAATAGCACTTGAGCAGAACGATTGTAACCCTAAATGAAGTGTATGCCAAGACCCGATCCGAACCGGAGTGGCAATCACTCTTTGTGCTGTGCTCTTCATTGTCTATTTTCTAGTGGTTTGTTGCCTGTAGGTGTGATGTACTATGGTCAATTAGTTACGTGCGCTGCATTGTGTCGTGTCATGTATCATGTTGATTGCCACGGTTTTCTTAATGTTTGTACGTAATTAATGTGCGTCAAACGTTGCATCCTAGTAATATATATCATGTTGAAACAAAAATAAATTACTGTCCGCACCGCACCATGTTCGAAACCCATGCATGGCGCAGTCACAGCATTATTTCATTTCTGCAGGTCTAGCTGGCTTCACACAAGCAGAAAGTGGGGGGGTTTTTTTTGAGACTGGAAACCATGGTGGCACTAAAATATATACCGAAATCCATCTGTACACAGCTTAGCTGCTAACTTTCGCGTTTCCTTACCCCTACTTCTACAATCCTAATGTCAAGGATGACGTTGCGCTTTTCGCGTTGCCCTTGAGTTGGCCGCTATGTTGAATTTTTGTTTCATAGCGTCTGAGATCGATCTCCGATAGAAAATCGGGGACATGGGCTTTTTAAAGGACCGAAATAGCACACAATGGGAGGTCCTAGTGAGCGGCGGACGAATTTCGATGGAGGCGAAATTCTAGAGGCCCGTGTGCTATGCGATGTCAGTGCACGTTAATGAACCGCAGGTAGTTGAAATTCCCGGAGCCCTTCACTACGGCGTCCCTCATAGCCCGAGTTGCTTTGGGACGTTAACTTCCATACACCCATACACACACCTAGTGGGTCCCACATGGGCACGTGTGGCTGGGGCAATCGATAGAGCACTTACTTCGGACCTCTGTGGTGAGTAAGTGGGCCAGCCCAAATTGGGCTTGCCCCTGTTGATTGTACATGGGTCTCATACAGCTGTCTCTAGGGCTACTTCATGCCACATTCCTACATCTCGCCCACATCAGTCCCTTGCCGGGTACTTGCGGGCAGATGAAACATCAATGTGGGCTCAATGCTCGAGAATCTTCTGCTAGCCCAAATCGGGCTGCCCGCACGAAACCTCTGCAGGCCCCAAATAGGCTGCAGAGGGGCTGGGAAATCGTTGTGCCAAACTATTGCCCACATCGATTCCTCGCACGGTAAATAAGGACAGATGAAATGTAATTGTTGGCTCAATACTGAAAAAGCATCTGCTATCCTAAATGGGGCTGCCCACATTAAACCGCAGTTGGTACCAATTAGGCCGTGGAGGGGCTGGAAACCGGTGTGCCCAACTGCTGCCCACATCGGTCCCTCGTAAGGTACATGAGGGCAGATGAAATAATGATGTGGGCTGAATGCTAAAAAAAATATCTATTATCCCAAATGGGGCTGACCACACGAAACCGCTCTTGGTCCCAGTTAGGCCGTGGAGGTCTCGAAACCGGTGTGTCCGACTGCTGCCCTCATTGTTCCCTTGTAGTGCGGCGTCCCTCGGTAATGAACGTGGTACACAAAAGGTTTTCGCTCGACTGAAAAGCTGAACATTTGCGACACTTCCGAAGGGGATAAGGTGCTACCCGGAGGGAGGATTGCAGTTGCGTGGGCAAAGCTTCTTCTACAACGGTATACTACTTCTACGTGCCCAAGGAAACTGGCCGATGAAAGCAAAATTCTTTCCAAATGGGGTTACTGATCGAGGTCATCGATTGTTGCGACTTGGGCCAAACGTGATCGAGGTAAGCGACTGCTTAGGCAGTGCGCCTCGAAAGGCGACAAGGTAAACGTGGAAATTACCTTTTTTATGATGTCGGTGTAGTTACATTGATACCTGTGAACGACGCTAACAGCGCTTCTTTTTCATACATGAATAAAAGCACTACTTCAATCTGTAATGCCACAATAAGGCTGCTGGCCTAACACGTTGCCACTAATTGAGGGCGCGTCAGCATAAAACACTGAGGGATCTAATCTTTTCATTTAAAAATTCCTGATATTTACTTGCTCTTACAATACACATGCCTTGCGCTTCCTATTTCATTTTTACGAGATAGCTTAAGAAGCTCGTTCTGTAGAAAACACGGCGTCGTTCTTCACCCGGCGTCAGTCGGAAAAAATTCCGGAACCCCCGAAACCAGAATATATAAAAATAAAACAGCCGGCATTGGAGTTGCAACCCAGGCCATCCGTGTGTCAGGCTGGCGAACGAGCAGCGCGTTGGCGACGATGGGTTGAAGGTTCTAACGTGTTAGAGGGGCACCTAGTGAATGTTTTTTGGTGCACATTTTATTCATTTATTTATTTGGAATACTGCCAGTCCCTGGTTGACACCTTAGCAGGTGGGCATTACATGTATCACAGCAAAGGATAACATCTCGATAAGCGGCTGTGCAAAAGACAAATATAACTAGATAATTCATAGCACAGAAAACCCGAAAACAAGTTGACAGATTTCGCACAAGTAATTGAAAGAAAAAATGCTAGTTCAAAAGCACAAGCATTAACATGGGCACAACACATCGCGTACTCCTTGAAATAGAAAAAAAAATGAAGAAAAGCTTTCTAACCACTACTCTCGTTTTAACACGCGGCATGAAGTTCGGTACAAAAATTTGAAAATGAATCATTTTTAGTTATGGATGCGTCTAGACGGTTCCATTCACTTGTTACTAGCGGGAAGAAAGAATCTTTTATAGTGTCACTGTGATAAGGATATTCGGTTAGCGTATACGCGTGCTGGTTTCTTAATGCACGTTTTTGTGACTGTGAAATGTACTTTCATGATTCGCTCTTAAAAGTGTGATTAAGAAGCTGATAAAGAAATTTTATTCACGCGTGCTTTGCCCTTGTTGATAGCGTTTCGAGCCCGCAGATTACAGCTAGTTGAGTTGATGAGTCGTTTTTTTATCTGTTGTGAATAAACCTTGCTGCTTTAAGTTGAATTCTTTCAAGTCGTGAAATATTGGTTACGGACTGAGGAAACCAAACAGTATTAGCATATTCTACATGTCTAACAAACGTTTTATAAGTTAGAAGTTTAGTTTCTGTTGGAGCAAAATGAAGACACTTTTTAAGAAAAAACTGCTTTCGTAATGCAGTCGAAGTGATGTTGTCGATGTGTTGGCCCCATCTAAGATCATTGGTGAATGTAACTCCTAAATATTTGTGTTCATTGACGAAGGTCAGTGGAATAACATTGAATTTTACAAGAAATTTTATGCTTGTTTTTTCTAGTTTCTGCAATTGCTACAGATTTCACCTTGTTAATTGACATTTGGCAGTCATTACACCTGTCCGAAAGTTTTTGCATCGATCTGTTAAGTATAGCATGATATTGATGGCTTCTGATTTCTCTGTAAATTATGCAATCGTCTGCAAAGAGTTTGATGTTACAAGTAATGTCAGTGGTAATGTCATTAATAAATTTAAGAAACAACACTGGCCCAAGGACAGAGCCTTGAGATACTCGGGATGTGAGTGGTACTGTTTCAGATTGAATGTTATGACACAAAACAATTTGGGAACGTTGCCGCAAGAAGTCTTCAATCCAAGCCAAAAGTTCTCCCTCACCGATGTAGCCCCGTAGTTTTACGATTAGTTTGGAATGGAATACGCAGTCGTAGGCTTTAGCAAAGTAGAGTAATGTGATGTCAGTTTGGCTGTTATTGTCAATACTTAAAACTAGGTCATGCAAAACATCTGTTAATTGAGTAACTGTTGATAAGCCGCGGCTAAATCAATGCTGATGAGGCGATAATAAGTTATTGCGCTCTAGAAACTCTGTTAGGTGCTTTGAAATTGTATGCTCTAGTAGTTCGCATGCGGTACTAGTGAGTGATATTGGCCTGAAGTGGGAAACCAAAGAACTATTGACTTATTTATGGACCGCTAATACCTTGGCGATTTTCCAGTCCTCTGGTAGTCTGCAAGTGGCAATCTATTTACGATAGATTAGGCCGAGGTACCTACTGCAGGCATATCGTTTTAAAAAGGCGTTGGGAATTTCATCTGGGCCACTTGGTTTTTTACTGTCCAGACCGAGCAGAAGATTAAAAACACCAGCGTCGGTAACGTCCAATCAATCTCCGAACCACTGCATAATTCTGCTCTGGGTTTAACACAGTTATGTACAGTAAAAACTGAACGAAAGTAATCATTATAAGCGTTTGCTTTTTGAATTTTTTCTTCAACTGGCAAATAAGAGGTATTATTTTTGTTGGTGTTACAATGTTTCCAGAACCGCCGCGGATTATTCGTGAGGATACTAGGAAGTCTATTCTGAAAGTAGCGTTGTTTGGCCTGTTCTGCTTTTTGCTTAAAGTCTGAAGTAGCATGCGCCAGTCTACTTGTTTCAAGTGCGGTTACTCCTTTGGATTTCATGTTCTGCCTGAGCCGTTTAACTTGTCGCTTTGCATGAATAACCTCACGTGTAATCCAAGAATTTTTCGATCGAGGGCGTTTTGTTAACAGCGGTACGAAATGCGATTTACAGTGACCTACAGTGTTTTTATACTTAAGCCAGAGAGCATTAATATCTGTATCTGTATTGCATGAAAGCGTGGAAAAAGAGTGAAATTCATGTTCGAGATAGGTGAGTATGATTTGGGAACGGGTGTTAAGTTGCGTACTGACCTGATATTAATTCAACAATTAAAGCAATTATTAATATGCTAATTAGCCGTGAGAGAGGGATAGAAATAAGTTCATTTCGCCCAGTCAAAAATGACGGAGGAGAAGGCTTTAGCATAAACCTTTGTTCATTCCCCTAACTAACCGTCGACAGGCATCCCTTAGGACACAACGGCGGTCAGGGCGAGACCGATGACACTGCGTTGCTCTTCTGCTTCGTGGTTGAGTAATAAGGTCTCCCAGGATTGTACATTTCTATTCGGGTCATTACAGGAAGGGCAACTCCAGATCTTGTGGACTGGATTAGCCGTGAGAAATTGGGCGGAATGAGAATCCGGTGTTGTGTTGTTTCATTGTGCTGAAATAGAATATCTCTATGCGTGTGCGTATGTAGAAGCGTAGTATGCCGTGCAGTTTAAGCTAGATAGTGATTGGTATCATTAATGTGATTGGTATTTGTGATCGCAAACGATGACTGTGACTGGTAACGTGATTGCGGATTGGTTAGTTGGTTTTTGTTTCGAGCAAAGGAAATGACGCAGTAACTCTCTCATATTTCGGTAAACACCCAAACCGCGCCGTAAGAGAAGAGATAAAGGAGGTCGGGATCAAAGACAGGAAAAAACGGTGCCGTAATAAAGGCTGCCGGAATAAGTTCGACCACCTGGGGACCTTTATAACGTGCTCTGACATCGCACAGCACATAGGCGCCTATTGCGTTTCGCCTCCATCGAAACGCGACCGCCGCGGTCGGGATCCCACGTAGGTACTCCGGCTCAGTAGCCGAGCGCCCTAACCGCCGAACCACCACAGCGGGTATTCGGTGAGAAATTAAAAAACAACAGAATAAAAAGAGGAAAAAAAAGAAGAGGAGGCGCTATCGCGTCTGCTCTAAAGATGAAGCTTGAGGGTTCGTGTATTTTTTTTTGTGCAGCTTCATTTATCGTGGTACAGCTGCACGTATTAGTGCGTTTTGATTAGGGCCCCAATATCAGAAAAATCTGTCCGTCCGTCTGAAATCTCTTTTGGCAGGCGGCAAAGTAGAAAGGAGGTTTTTCCTCTCCACTCTCATACTAAAGGGGGGGGGGGGGGGGGGGACACTGAACGTGGAATAAGCAGGGTGAGGATAGGGTTTGGAGAGAATAGGCGGTTAGTGGCAGTGAAGAGAGGTAAATCCACCACTCAACAATTGAAAGAAAGAAAAAGAAAATACTACAGGCATTGTATACTATTATG